>OZ035883.1:67765038-67841668 GCA_964034835.1 Muscina levida
GTAATAGGCTGCCCTAAAACGCCACAAGATTAATATTGGGATGTTCAAAAGGACCTATCACCATAACCCGGATCCCGACCCCGGATAATACCGGCGCAACTGCCCAATCGGTTTCATTGCCGATTTGATAATTTGCACAATATCAAAGGTGTTATGATGGAGGTCATGACGGAAGTCAGTTAAGTAACCTCGAATGTATTGACTGTCAAAAGGACATCAAGATTGTTAAAGCAAGGAAAAAGGAGTCAGCTGCTGTAGAGAATCTTCGTGAAAAAACGTCAGATGAAGGAACGGGAGAACGAGGATATAGAGTGATACAGGGATAGAGGTGGGGCCCGACAATTTTACCATAAAGGATGAGCAAATGGATACGGTAATGGCCTCCCGACCCGTTAGGACAAGGATGGAAATCTGGTCACGGATACGCAGAGTGTGCTACACATATGGAGAGAACACTTCCAGCAACTGCTGGCTCAAGAAGGCAGCGCACGTGAAGTTATCACGCCAATTGTCGACGACGGCTTAGATTGCCCACTACCAAGTCAAACCGAGGTAAGAAGATCAAAGCAGCCGGTGCCGACGGTCTGCAGGCAGAGCTCTTCAAGTCCGGTGGCGAGGAGCTGATAACGAGCATGCACCAGCTCCTGCGCACGGTTTGGCTTAAAGAGTGCATGCCTGACGACTGGAATATAAGCGTATTATGTCCTGTGCTGAAAAAAGGTGATCCAAGTGTGTGCTCCAATTACCGCGGGATCATCCTTTTACTCATCGCATATAAGGTCCTGTCGAGTGTGCTATGTGAAAGACTAAAGCCAGTGTTATCCAACCTGATCGGGCCTTATCAGTGTGCCTTTAGACCTGGAAAATCAACAACTGACCAGATTTTCACACTTCGGAAAATCCTGGAAAAGAACAGATCGAAACGAACCATCTTTTCGTCGACTATAAAGCTGCCTTCGACAGCATGATACGGCAGAAATTACTCGAAGCCATGGCTGAGTTTGGTATTCCAGTGAAGCAAATACACCTCTGCGGAATGACGCTGACAGATACGAAGTCTTCAGTAAAGATTGGCAAGGACCTTACGGAGCCATTCTGTACCAGACGAGGCCTAAAACAAGGCGACGGTATATCGTGCGATTTCTTCAACATTGTGATGGAGATGATAATAAGAAAAACTGCAGTAAACACGTGTGACACTATATTCAACAAAAGCCACATGCTACTCGCGTACGCTGATGACGTTGACGTTGAAACTGCGGGATGTGACTGCAGTCTTCTCAGGTATACAGAAGGAATCAGCGAAAATGGGTCTAACGGCCTTACGAGGACAAAATGAAGTTATTAGTTTCAACGAACAAAGAATCTACTCGTTTGGGAAACTGCGTTAACGTTGACAACTATAATTTCGAGGTGGTAGATAATTTTGTCTACCTAGGCTCAGCCATCAACAAAGAAAATAATGTCAGCCTAGAAATCCGGAGAAGAATCCTGCTTGCAAATAAATGCTACTACGGACTAAGCAAGCGATTCAAAGACAGAGCCCTCTCTCGACGAACAAAACTCCTGCTATACCAGATACTGGATCTACCTGCCTTAATGTATGGCTTAGAATCCTGGGTTATGACACAAGCGGATGAATCGGTTCTGGCGGTATTCGAGAGAAATATACATGGGCCCATCATCGTTAACGGAGAGTATCGGCGTCGTATGAATCATGAGCTGTACGAGCTGTACACTGACATTGACGTGGTCAGACGCATTAAGGTGCAACGGTTGCGTTGGCTAGGTCATGTTGTACGCATGGACGAAAATGCTCCAGCTCGGAAAGTCTTCGACAATAAACTCGATGGACGGCGCAGAAGAGGGCGACCAAAACTCCGTTGGAAAGACCAGTTTACTGAGAACCTTACAGAATTTGGTGTGACTAACTGGAGAAGAAGCGCAGAAGATTGAGGCGCTTATAATATTTTTCTACGTGCGGTATATAATCCACTGGGATTGCATAGAAGTACCAGCTAAGTAAGTATGGATGTTGTACGAATTGTTATAATTGTTCTCATAAAATTGTTGTTAAAAGAAGTTTAAGTTAATAGATTACACTATGTAACAAGATTTTTGTCCCTGGGTTGTATTTGTTATTTCCTAGTCAGTTAGGTCCCAAAAGTATAGAAAACAGCTATTGTCGCAAGATAACTTTGCTTTTGTGACCATGGCAGCGCTTATCTGCGTGCACACTACAGTAAGCGTGAAATGCCACAACGAACTGAATTCACAGTGGGGAGGAACAACGTCAAGTGGGAGCCCTTGGTGGACCCCCAGAAGGTACTGATGCCACCACTCCACATCAAACTGGGTCTTATAAAGCAATTCGCCAAAGCTCTCGACAAAAATTCTTCAGCGTTCAAGTACCTACAAGACTTGTTCCCTAAGCTCTATGAGGCGAAAGTTACAGTCACAAAAGCAAAGTTTCCGTGGAATATTAGGTGGTTTCCATACTTTTAAGACATAACAGACTAGGAAATAACAATGACATCCCAAGGACTGAGAAATTTTTTATTTTTGTTACATAGTGTTATTCGAATTATGAAATAGTTTTTTGGCATCGGCTACTTAATAGTTAAAAATTCACATTTCTTGTTTATTATGAGGTTAATTTTTCGTCGTTAGGTTTACGACGTTGTTAACGTATGTCACATACTTCGCAAATGTATGCCACATACGCCACAATTTACGACAGACCATCTCCGGTCATTTCTATAAAGTCGGCCTTTACTAAAATATGTCCCCCATTATTCCAAGATTCAGGCCATATATAGGTTGTCTCATCTGTGATAAGTTGAAAACAGGCCATTGCTGATGATATTGAATGACGACCCATACTGAAGTACCCGCATTGTATATATGTATCGAGTTTGCATATTGTAATCTCTACATACATATGTATGTATGTATGTGCATCGTATGAGTAATACTAATGTTATGCGGCTTTAATATTAATCACATGCACTTCGTACCAATATTGTGGATTTCAATCGATAAAATTTGTCCAACTTGAATTTTATACCCTCACCCTAAGGGTTGGAGGGTATATATCATTTGATACGACGCAAAACTGTAACACATAGAAGGAGTAATTTTAGACCCTAAGTTTCTTTGAACCAAATTCGATTAATGACTTTTTAAATCGTTTGAGCTATGTCTGTCTGTCCGGCTGGTAGGCACGATAACCTTCAAAAGACGAAACCAATGTTTTGAAACTTTGCACAAGTTATTATTTCCTCAAAACAACTTACGGTATTGAAAATGGGCTACATGGAGAAAAAACTGGAAGTATAGCCACACCCCTTCTGGTACCTCCCATACCCATCGGATACCGTCCACTTTAGAAATCGATTAATATCATTAATAGATAAAACGCGATCGTGACCAAATTCTGTATTTAGTAAAGCTCAAGCAGAATAAAGTTTTGGAGAACAAATTGGAAGTCCAGCCACGCCCCTTCTGAAACCTCTCATATAAATGTACCATTCCGCCCACTTTAGAGATGGAGTTATAATATCTATATACCAAACGTGATCGTGTCCAAATTCTGTACTTAGTTAAGCTTAATCAGGATAAAGTTTTGGATAAAAAACTGGAATTCTAGCAACGCCCCTTCTGGTACCTCCCATACCCATCAAAAACCGCCCACTTTAGAAATCGATTAATTTTATCAATAGATCCAACGCGATCGTGACCAAATTCTGTATTAAGTAAAGCTCAAGCTGGATTAAGTTTTGGAGAACAAATTGGAAGTCTATCTGGTACCTCCCATGCAAATATACCATTCCCACTACTTTAGATAGTAATAAATTATATTATACATATACTAGAAAATTTTACTAGCTTTATTTAATCACCGATGGAAATCGATACTATAAATATGTGCGATACTGAAAATATGTGCAGCAAGACCGATGGCTCAATGCAATTCTAGACAAAAAGGATCCTAATATAATTAATAGAAAAAATATTGCTATAAATAACTTTTTATCAAGTTTCGACTAAAATAATTTTTTATTATTTCAGTCAAATCTATTAGCCACACCCCTATTTGAAATCATGCCAACACACTGACTTCATAAAACGGTAACTTTACCTCAGTCGCTAATTCCCCTGTTTCACAGGCATACAATTTAATACATGAGAACAAAATGGCATAAATTAATTAACCACAAATGAAATATTTCAACTCCTCTGAAACTTAAATTATCTGAAATGTTGTAATTAAAAGGGCCTTCAGATGTGTATCACACTACTAACAGGCCAACGTCCAACTATTCCCTACGTTGTCACACATTAAAGTTCACTTAAGCTCATGAGTTGCGTGTTATGATAAGTTTATTGACAACTTGACAGCAATCGTTAACAACAACTACAAGAGACATACTTACAGCTAACTGGAAAAGTCCAAGCATCAGCTTGGATAACTGACTGACGGACTAACTGACGCAGTGTTTGTGTTTTTGCGGCGAGTAAATGTGGCGCTATGCTTAAGTTCAGCATCATTTTTGTTTCCTTTTTGAAACAAAAGTCACGAGATAAATCCAATTAGTCTGATATTTGTACTTTTTATGCGACAATTCTCATTAAAACACAACAACAGCAATAGCGACAGCAGCAGTTGAGGTAGCGGTAGCAAGAGCAATAGCATAAATTGACAACTACAGCAGCAGTAGCAGCAGAAGCATCAGCAAGAAAGGCAACAACATAACATTCAGTGATGACAACAGCAACAACCACAAGTTGTGGCAACATCAAATACCTGGTAGTATATGCCATAGCACTCACTCACCAACTATTGTCATTAGGGGCTTTTGGAACAGAGTGATGACAACAATAACAACAACAACAACACTAGCAGCAACAACACCGTTGAAAGTAGCAACATTGGCGGCGGCGGCGGCGACAACAATAACAACAACAGAAATCAAAGCAAATGCATTTCATCAACCGAAAACAGCACCTCATAGACTTGCAACAAACATTGTCCGTCGTCTGCAACATTGGTAGAATTTTTGTAAATGGATGGACAGACGAACCGACGAGTCCATTGGACAGACAATTGGTATAATATAAGATGCGCCTCAATAATTTTATGTTAAACAATTCAATATCATACATTTATTGCCACAATAACAACAACCGCAGCAGCATTAACATCAAACAGCAGCAACAGCAACACCGGGAAACAACAACACCAGCGATACTGATGTACGACAATCGTCATGTAATGTTGTAATTGAAAGCAACTCAAAAAAACAATAAAAGTGAAATAGGCGTTAAGTTCGGTCAGGTCGAAACTAATTTTACCTATCAAGGTGGACCCATGTATCAAAGTTTGAAATGTTATGTCGATACGATCCCCACAAAATTTCCCGTTCACCCAACGGGATCGTACCCAAAATCTGTATTTAGTAAGGCTATAAGAGGGTAAAGTTTTGGAACAAAATTTAAAGTCTAGCCACGCCCCTTCTGGTACCTCTCATACAAATGTACCTTTCCGTCCACTTTAGAGATGGAGTAATAATATCAAAACACCCGACGCGATCGTACCCAAATTCTGTATTAAGTAAATCTATAATAGGATAAAGTTTTTGAGAAAAAATTTGGAAGTCTAGACACGCCCCTTTTGTTACCTCCCATACAAATGTAACAATCCGCCCACTTTAGAAATCGAATAATAATATCAATTTAATAGAAAATTTTATGTTTTACTGAGGGTGAGGATATATGTTAGTCGGGTTCCCCGACTGAAACTTTTTTACTAGTTAAATGTTAAAAATAACTAATACTTATTAACATTGATTAAGAGACATTTTTACACCATGAAGATATATATCATTTGATACGGAAAAAAGTGTAACGCATTTAAGGAGACGAGTTAGACCCCAAGTATCTTAAGACCAAATTCGGATTCAGAACTTTTTAAGACGATTGAGTTATGTCCGTCTGTCTGGCCGGCTGGTGAGCAGGATAACTCTAGTAAACCTTAACGGATCGGTATGAAAATTTACCTGTGTTAATATTTTTCAAAAAGAATTAATGGGATTAATAGTCCCACCCCTTCTGGTACCTCCCATACAAAATTACCTATTTTAGGATAATTAATATATTTTTCATTTGGACCGGCCGTGGCATAGTGGTTAGAACACGCGACTACCATGCGGGAGATCGCAGGTTCAAACCTGGCTCCAGTCATCTTAAAAGAAAAAAAATAAATAAAATTTTCTTTCATTGTCGGCTCCCCTCGAATGTTGTTTAACAGCAACTTCGCAGTATTAAGCGTCGATTCAATCGTCGTGTCTAGTAAGAGCTTCTCAAAACAGTGACGTTCGCATTCGTCGATAAATAAGTAGGTGCCGTTAGTTGTGAATCTAAAAATAGAAAGCGTGTTAATTCACAACAACGCGAGAAGCTATCCCATACCTCATTCATGGGGTGCAAAGGGAAATTAAGTTTTATATATTTTTCATAACTTCCAAACGGACGACCGGAGTATATTTAAATTTGGTCAGTTTACTTATCTTGGAAGAGAAGACAAACTCTAAGAAAACCGAAACCTTTGCACACACTTTTCTGGTACCTCCCATACAAATGACCGAATTGACCCTCATAGTTTAACATACATATTTTTATTGTAAGTAAATTTAATTCACTCAAATTTTGCGTAAGATGTTCGCTTATGAAAATTGGACTCATGATTAAATATGGACTATATCGGATCACCCCTTCTGGTACCTCCCATACAAAATAACCTTGTTTGGAAAATAATATTTCTCCCATAACTTCCAAACCGGAACCTGGGCGATAATCAAATTTGGTCAGTTAATTTATCTTGTAATAGGATTTATCTTGTAAAAACCTTAGCAATAACTTACTATTTGACACACCCTCTCTGGTACCTCCTATATAAATAAACGATATTTCCCCTTTTGCATATATACATGTTCCAAGGCAAGCGTCCATTATACGTTGATTTACGAAAAAAATCATACATTTGGTTCTGCTCCTAATTGTTCCTCCCATACAAATAAGTCAAATTTTTTACGCAAAAAGACAAAAAATAATACATAAGTAATTGTATATTAATTAAAAATCTATTAATTTCAATAACTCAAGACTTAAACAATATCTTATATTGGGTGATGGTATTTATCAGTCAGTTTATTTGACTGAAATTTCTGTACTGGTTAAGGAATTGTTTAACACTAAACTAATAAACATTGAAGTATAAATATTTAGTATATTTAAAAGCACCATAGCCTCCAACCTGTATCTTTCCCAAATTAGTTTAATGTAAATTTTCAAGAATATTCAAGGATAAAAATTTGAAAATACATTTTTTGCAGAAACATCTTCTGAAAACTCAAAACAAACAAAAAAAAAATTAAATGCTGAGATTGTTTTCTTTTATAATTGACTAGTGGGCCCGGCAATGCTTCGCTATTGCATATTAACTTGTAATATATTTCACATTTAGGTCTACAAAGTACTTAAGCTTGACAAGTATATGTTGAGTTTATTTACTTATATAACTTATTTAAATTAACTCCTTAACATTAAAGTTAACCAATTAAGTTTTATTGTTGTAAATGCTAATAAAAAGTTCATCAGCAAAGTCATATCTATAGTGCCGACATGTAGATTAAGTTTTTTCTGTATGTAGGGCAAAAAACCACTTTTTCCACAAATCGGAAACAGACATTCCTCTAAAGATCAAAATTATTTATTTTGATCCGTAGTAGCGGGAACCATCTGTATACTAACTATCTCTTTGGTCATAAAAAACACATTTTTGTTATGCCTGCTCCTATTGACCGCAAATGAAAATTCCGTTTGAAGCTTCATGCCTTTAGCCATAAAAACTTCTTTTGTCATGTCTTCTTCTCACACAAATCAAGAATAATCCGGAATACTATTTTTGTATTGAACTCGTATTACCATTTTTGAGATAATTCTGTCACCAACGTTTGGCTTCACAAAGTGATGGTCTCACGCGCTGTATGGCATGTTACACCGTCGTGTTGGAACCATTTCTCCATCAAATAATGTGCAAATAAATAATATCAATTTGATAAATAAAAAATATCAATTTATCGTCCACTGGCTCTAGTTCTTCTACCAGTTGGATTTTATATGAATGTAGGCCAAGTTCTTTCCTCAGCATTTGCAGAGAACGGCGTCGGTTCGATTAATTCAAGTCCCCTGTCACACTTACGTCTACAGCGTCGATGGTTTATATTAGCTGCTCAGATGGATCATTATATGCACCCTCAACTTCACAAAGGGGTCCATAAGTATAGCGAACAGAACGTGCATTTTTAAAAAAAAATTGCAAGATTTGTAAACGTTGTTCTTGTGCAGTTTTTACATGGTGATTTTCCAAAGTATACTAAAAGAAAGTCTATCACACTTCATTAGTATGACAGCTAGATTTAAACTTATAACTATCAGAAGTTCTATACGTTAAAAAAAAATACTCTATACATAGCCTGTTCATTAGGGCGGAACAATTTGTTCGCGTCTAAAAAAACGTGTTAATCGTATACCAGTATCGAAATATACGATGAATTCTTAGAAAATTTCACTTAGAAACTATATGTCTACAATCAATTAGTAGTTCGCGCTGAGAAGCATGAAGATTTCAGGTTGAGATATATTTTTAGCAATTTTTCAGTTACGTCAGACCAACCATTCCGATGTTTGAAGACCAAGACGAAGATAATAGTATATTTTTGACATTGTTTTGGATCCCGCCAAATATTCTGAAAAATGATTTTGAAAAACTTAATTTCTGTATGCCAACTCTCAGAGGCCTTAACTTTTTAACCAATACATAGATTTGCTTCTGTAATACCTTATTTAGTTTGCTGTGAAGTTAGTTTTATGCAGAAGGTCTGGAAAAATATATATCTGAAGTTTTCGGTTTGTGCTCATTTAAAAACCAAAAAAATTTCTATCTGAAATCTTCATGCTTCCCAACGCGAGCTAGGAATTGATTTTAGACACAAAGTTTTTTGGTGAAATTTTCTAACAATTCATCGTAGATCCCGATTTTTGTCACCTTACTATTCATATCTCTAGGCGAACAGCAATAATCTGTGGAATTTTGACAGTTATTACTGTTTGTTTTAAAAGGGGTGTGGAACAGCCCACTTCCACCCTTACTGTAATTCAACCACAACATATGTAACAAATCTCACATCCATACCTCTGATAGTTCATGAGATATAGCCCTTTTGATTTTCAAGTTGTATGGGCGGTGCCACGCGCATTTATCCAATCACAACCAAATATAGCCAGGGACTATGAACAGGTCAACAGTACCACTTGGTAAAATTTTTTTATCAATCGTTCTATTAGAAAAGCCGTTAGAGCGGTTTTTGAAAAGGGGGCGTGGCACCGCCCACTTCCATACTGGCTGTAATTAATACTGCTCCAATAACATATGTAACAAATCTCATGTCCATACCTCTGATAGTTCATAAGATATAGCCCTATCGATTTTCAATTGTATGGGTGGTGCCACGTTCCTTTATCCAATCACAACCAAATATAGCCAGGTACTATCAACAGGTCAACAGTACCACTTGGTAAAATTTTCGTATCAATCGGTCTATTAGGAAAACCGTTGGAGCGGTTTTTGGAAAGGGGCGTGACACCCCCACTTCCACGCTGGCTGTTATTAATACTGCTTCAACAACATATATACCAAATCTCATCTTCATACCTCTGATAGTTCATGAGATATAGCCCTTTTGATTTTCAAGTTGTATGGGTGGTGCCACGTCCCTTTATCCAATCACAACCAAATATAGCCAGGTACTATCAACAGGTCAACACTACCACTTGGTAAAATTTTCGTATCAATCGGTCTATTAGAAAAGCCGTTAGAGTGATTTTTTAAAAGAGGGCGTTGCACCGCCCACTTGCACCCTGGTTGTAATTCTGACCGTACGAACAACATATATACCAAATCTCTACTTCATACCTCTGATAGTTCATGAAATGTAGCCTTTTTAATTTTCAAGTTGTATGGGCGGTGCCACGCCCCTTTATCCAATTACAACCAAATATAGCCAGGGACTATCTACAGGACAACAGTACCTCATGGTAAAATTTTTGTATCAATCGGTCTATTAGAAAAGCCGTTAGAGTGATTTTTTAAAAGAGGGCGTGGCACCGCCCACTTGCACCCTGGTTGTAATTCTGACCGTACGAACAACATATATACCAAACATATATGCCTTTTTAATTTTCAAGTTGTGTGGGCGGTGCCACGCCCCTTTATCCAATTACAACCAAATGTAGTCAGGAACTATCTACAGGACAACAGTACCTCATGGTAAAATTTTTGTATCAATCGGTCTATTAGAAAAGCCGTCAGAGCGATATTTGAAAAAAGGGGCGTGGCGCCGCCCACTTTTTGAAAAAATAAAACCTTTTAAACCATCCGGAAGCTATAGCGAACAAAACAAAAAAAAAAATTTGAAAATCGGTCCAGCCGTTTTTGAGTTTTAGCGAGACAACTGCACATCGATTCATTTTTATATATAAGATATCCATATCACCATTGTAAAACTATGAGAATTGCATAATAAATCCAAAAACTATAAAAAAATCTAATGTATTAGCAAAACGAAAGTGAAATTATATAAAACAGTCATTGTAACTCAAAATACTAATGATGCAGTTCGATTCCACATACTCGAATTATGGTAAAACAGTCCTCTCCGGCATGTCTTCGAAAATTTTTGCTGAAAACTATAACTTTGGTCTGTATATTCACACCTGTAGTGCAACATTTTTTATCAGGATCGAAATTTATTTCTTTGGGCCAAAAATATTTATTTTACATTCTCTGCAACCTTTCGGAGGAGTTCTTTCTTCTATTCTAGAACTACATCCCCTCCAGCGCCACCTACTGGGTCAATTTATAAAAATTTTTGATCAAAACCTACATTCTAAATTTCACTTAAATTGGTCTATTCGGTAAATTTTTCTGTATTAAAAACGACTCCATTTGTACATAAAATAGAGAGTACATAGAGCATATTTTAGCATATTTTATCCACAAAGTCATGTTTGGGCATATTTTGGTTTTAAGAGCATATTAAAACAAAAACATCCCTTTTTAAGCATATTTCAGAAATTAAGGGCATATTTTTAAAAGGTATCCCTTTTAAGCATATTTTATATTTTCACATTAATTTTTTGTTCGTAAGAACAAGGATGTCTTTGCAACTTTCCTTTTTTAAAATGTAACAGCCATATTTGTGAAGTTAAAATTTGGAAAGTGGCAAACAAATTCAACTAAGTCATAGAGGTGAAAATAAGCAGACAAAACAATTGTCTTTGCCAGAATGTCCCGGTAGACTCTCAAAAGAACATGACTTTCAGGAAAAGCTGTGTCCAGCTTTTGTTTATTTTTCTTTCTCGTGTTTTCATAGCCAGTAAAGGACCTGAAGGCGGGTGGCTAGCCCAACCATCAGGGTTCGTCGCTCACTATCAGCCGCTATTCATGATAAAAAAAATATAACGAACACCGTTGCCCAGGTGCCACCATAAAGGAGGTTGTGAGTCGTCTTAAGATGCCAGATTCACTTTACATCACCAACGGAACTCCCCAAACGTTAACGACCCCCGCAAACGAAATAAGGACCATGATTTAAGGATATGCACCTAAACGTCTGGACTCTCTATAGAGAAGGTGCCAATATCCGACTGGCGGATGTCCTCAAAAAATATAAGTCTGACATCACCGCCATCCAGGAGATGAGACAGGACAAGGATGCTTGCGACATCTAATACAGCTGCCATGCCGAAAAGCACGAATTTGGATGTGGATTTGTAGTTGGCGAGAGACTCAGACTTCTTGTCTCGCGATTCAATCCTATTAGTGATCGAATAGCCGCAATCCGCATCAAGGCGAAATATTTCAACATCACGCTGATTTGTGCTCATGCCCAGACGGAAAATAAGGACGATGAGATTAAATATGCATTTTACGAGCGCCTAGAACAAACATACGACCTCTGCCCTGGCCATGACATTAAAATTGTTCTGGGCGATAATCAAATTTGGTCAGTTAATTTATCTTGTAATAGGATTTATCTTGTAAAAACCTTAGCAATAACTTACTATTTGACACACCCTCTCTGGTACCTCCTATATAAATAAACGATATTTCCCCTTTTGCATATATACATGTTCCAAGGCAAGCGTCCATTATACGTTGATTTACGAAAAAAATCATACATTTGGTTCTGCTCCTAATTGTTCCTCCCATACAAATAAGTCAAATTTTTTACGCAAAAAGACAAAAAATAATACATAAGTAATTGTATATTAATTAAAAATCTATTAATTTCAATAACTCAAGACTTAAACAATATCTTATATTGGGTGATGGTATTTATCAGTCAGTTTATTTGACTGAAATTTCTGTACTGGTTAAGGAATTGTTTAACACTAAACTAATAAACATTGAAGTATAAATATTTAGTATATTTAAAAGCACCATAGCCTCCAACCTGTATCTTTCCCAAATTAGTTTAATGTAAATTTTCAAGAATATTCAAGGATAAAAATTTGAAAATACATTTTTTGCAGAAACATCTTCTGAAAACTCAAAACAAACAAAAAAAAAATTAAATGCTGAGATTGTTTTCTTTTATAATTGACTAGTGGGCCCGGCAATGCTTCGCTATTGCATATTAACTTGTAATATATTTCACATTTAGGTCTACAAAGTACTTAAGCTTGACAAGTATATGTTGAGTTTATTTACTTATATAACTTATTTAAATTAACTCCTTAACATTAAAGTTAACCAATTAAGTTTTATTGTTGTAAATGCTAATAAAAAGTTCATCAGCAAAGTCATATCTATAGTGCCGACATGTAGATTAAGTTTTTTCTGTATGTAGGGCAAAAAACCACTTTTTCCACAAATCGGAAACAGACATTCCTCTAAAGATCAAAATTATTTATTTTGATCCGTAGTAGCGGGAACCATCTGTATACTAACTATCTCTTTGGTCATAAAAAACACATTTTTGTTATGCCTGCTCCTATTGACCGCAAATGAAAATTCCGTTTGAAGCTTCATGCCTTTAGCCATAAAAACTTCTTTTGTCATGTCTTCTTCTCACACAAATCAAGAATAATCCGGAATACTATTTTTGTATTGAACTCGTATTACCATTTTTGAGATAATTCTGTCACCAACGTTTGGCTTCACAAAGTGATGGTCTCACGCGCTGTATGGCATGTTACACCGTCGTGTTGGAACCATTTCTCCATCAAATAATGTGCAAATAAATAATATCAATTTGATAAATAAAAAATATCAATTTATCGTCCACTGGCTCTAGTTCTTCTACCAGTTGGATTTTATATGAATGTAGGCCAAGTTCTTTCCTCAGCATTTGCAGAGAACGGCGTCGGTTCGATTAATTCAAGTCCCCTGTCACACTTACGTCTACAGCGTCGATGGTTTATATTAGCTGCTCAGATGGATCATTATATGCACCCTCAACTTCACAAAGGGGTCCATAAGTATAGCGAACAGAACGTGCATTTTTAAAAAAAAATTGCAAGATTTGTAAACGTTGTTCTTGTGCAGTTTTTACATGGTGATTTTCCAAAGTATACTAAAAGAAAGTCTATCACACTTCATTAGTATGACAGCTAGATTTAAACTTATAACTATCAGAAGTTCTATACGTTAAAAAAAAATACTCTATACATAGCCTGTTCATTAGGGCGGAACAATTTGTTCGCGTCTAAAAAAACGTGTTAATCGTATACCAGTATCGAAATATACGATGAATTCTTAGAAAATTTCACTTAGAAACTATATGTCTACAATCAATTAGTAGTTCGCGCTGAGAAGCATGAAGATTTCAGGTTGAGATATATTTTTAGCAATTTTTCAGTTACGTCAGACCAACCATTCCGATGTTTGAAGACCAAGACGAAGATAATAGTATATTTTTGACATTGTTTTGGATCCCGCCAAATATTCTGAAAAATGATTTTGAAAAACTTAATTTCTGTATGCCAACTCTCAGAGGCCTTAACTTTTTAACCAATACATAGATTTGCTTCTGTAATACCTTATTTAGTTTGCTGTGAAGTTAGTTTTATGCAGAAGGTCTGGAAAAATATATATCTGAAGTTTTCGGTTTGTGCTCATTTAAAAACCAAAAAAATTTCTATCTGAAATCTTCATGCTTCCCAACGCGAGCTAGGAATTGATTTTAGACACAAAGTTTTTTGGTGAAATTTTCTAACAATTCATCGTAGATCCCGATTTTTGTCACCTTACTATTCATATCTCTAGGCGAACAGCAATAATCTGTGGAATTTTGACAGTTATTACTGTTTGTTTTAAAAGGGGTGTGGAACAGCCCACTTCCACCCTTACTGTAATTCAACCACAACATATGTAACAAATCTCACATCCATACCTCTGATAGTTCATGAGATATAGCCCTTTTGATTTTCAAGTTGTATGGGCGGTGCCACGCGCATTTATCCAATCACAACCAAATATAGCCAGGGACTATGAACAGGTCAACAGTACCACTTGGTAAAATTTTTTTATCAATCGTTCTATTAGAAAAGCCGTTAGAGCGGTTTTTGAAAAGGGGGCGTGGCACCGCCCACTTCCATACTGGCTGTAATTAATACTGCTCCAATAACATATGTAACAAATCTCATGTCCATACCTCTGATAGTTCATAAGATATAGCCCTATCGATTTTCAATTGTATGGGTGGTGCCACGTCCCTTTATCCAATCACAACCAAATATAGCCAGGTACTATCAACAGGTCAACAGTACCACTTGGTAAATTTTTCGTATCAATCGGTCTATTAGGAAAACCGTTGGAGCGGTTTTTGGAAAGGGGCGTGACACCCCCACTTCCACGCTGGCTGTTATTAATACTGCTTCAACAACATATATACCAAATCTCATCTTCATACCTCTGATAGTTCATGAGATATAGCCCTTTTGATTTTCAAGTTGTATGGGTGGTGCCACGTCCCTTTATCCAATCACAACCAAATATAGCCAGGTACTATCAACAGGTCAACACTACCACTTGGTAAAATTTTCGTATCAATCGGTCTATTAGAAAAGCCGTTAGAGTGATTTTTTAAAAGAGGGCGTTGCACCGCCCACTTGCACCCTGGTTGTAATTCTGACCGTACGAACAACATATATACCAAATCTCTACTTCATACCTCTGATAGTTCATGAAATGTAGCCTTTTTAATTTTCAAGTTGTATGGGCGGTGCCACGCCCCTTTATCCAATTACAACCAAATATAGCCAGGGACTATCTACAGGACAACAGTACCTCATGGTAAAATTTTTGTATCAATCGGTCTATTAGAAAAGCCGTTAGAGTGATTTTTTAAAAGAGGGCGTGGCACCGCCCACTTGCACCCTGGTTGTAATTCTGACCGTACGAACAACATATATACCAAACATATATGCCTTTTTAATTTTCAAGTTGTGTGGGCGGTGCCACGCCCCTTTATCCAATTACAACCAAATGTAGTCAGGAACTATCTACAGGACAACAGTACCTCATGGTAAAATTTTTGTATCAATCGGTCTATTAGAAAAGCCGTCAGAGCGATATTTGAAAAAAGGGGCGTGGCGCCGCCCACTTTTTGAAAAAATAAAACCTTTTAAACCATCCGGAAGCTATAGCGAACAAAACAAAAAAAAAAATTTGAAAATCGGTCCAGCCGTTTTTGAGTTTTAGCGAGACAACTGCACATCGATTCATTTTTATATATAAGATATCCATATCACCATTGTAAAACTATGAGAATTGCATAATAAATCCAAAAACTATAAAAAAATCTAATGTATTAGCAAAACGAAAGTGAAATTATATAAAACAGTCATTGTAACTCAAAAAACTAATGATGCAGTTCGATTCCACATACTCGAATTATGGTAAAACAGTCCTCTCCGGCATGTCTTCGAAAATTTTTGCTGAAAACTATAACTTTGGTCTGTATATTCACACCTGTAGTGCAACATTTTTTATCAGGATCGAAATTTATTTCTTTGGGCCAAAAATATTTATTTTACATTCTCTGCAACCTTTCGGAGGAGTTCTTTCTTCTATTCTAGAACTACATCCCCTCCAGCGCCACCTACTGGGTCAATTTATAAAAATTTTTGATCAAAACCTACATTCTAAATTTCACTTAAATTGGTCTATTCGGTAAATTTTTCTGTATTAAAAACGACTCCATTTGTACATAAAATAGAGAGTACATAGAGCATATTTTAGCATATTTTATCCACAAAGTCATGTTTGGGCATATTTTGGTTTTAAGAGCATATTAAAACAAAAACATCCCTTTTTAAGCATATTTCAGAAATTAAGGGCATATTTTTAAAAGGTATCCCTTTTAAGCATATTTTATATTTTCACATTAATTTTTTGTTCGTAAGAACAAGGATGTCTTTGCAACTTTCCTTTTTTAAAATGTAACAGCCATATTTGTGAAGTTAAAATTTGGAAAGTGGCAAACAAATTCAACTAAGTCATAGAGGTGAAAATAAGCAGACAAAACAATTGTCTTTGCCAGAATGTCCCGGTAGACTCTCAAAAGAACATGACTTTCAGGAAAAGCTGTGTCCAGCTTTTGTTTATTTTTCTTTCTCGTGTTTTCATAGCCAGTAAAGGACCTGAAGGCGGGTGGCTAGCCCAACCATCAGGGTTCGTCGCTCACTATCAGCCGCTATTCATGATAAAAAAATATAACGAACACCGTTGCCCAGGTGCCACCATAAAGGAGGTTGTGAGTCGTCTTAAGATGCCAGATTCACTTTACATCACCAACGGAACTCCCCAAACGTTAACGACCCCCGCAAACGAAATAAGGACCATGATTTAAGGATATGCACCTAAACGTCTGGACTCTCTATAGAGAAGGTGCCAATATCCGACTGGCGGATGTCCTCAAAAAATATAAGTCTGACATCACCGCCATCCAGGAGATGAGACAGGACAAGGATGCTTGCGACATCTAATACAGCTGCCATGCCGAAAAGCACGAATTTGGATGTGGATTTGTAGTTGGCGAGAGACTCAGACTTCTTGTCTCGCGATTCAATCCTATTAGTGATCGAATAGCCGCAATCCGCATCAAGGCGAAATATTTCAACATCACGCTGATTTGTGCTCATGCCCAGACGGAAAATAAGGACGATGAGATTAAATATGCATTTTACGAGCGCCTAGAACAAACATACGACCTCTGCCCTGGCCATGACATTAAAATTGTTCTGGGACACTTTAATGCAAAAATAGTAGGGGCAGATGTTCTTGGTCCATCGATCGGTAAATTCAGCCAGCATACCGACACGTCAGGCAACGGGCTTAGGCTGGTTAGCTTCGCAGCGGGAAGGAACATGATAGTGAGTGGAACCAGATTACAGCACAAAGATATTCACAAGCCAATATGGCTGTCCCCCGATCAAAACACCAAAATCAAATTGATCATGTGGTAATTTATGGCAGACATGCATCTAGTGTCATGGACGTGCGTGTGATCTGTGGTGCTAATATTGGCTCGGATCATTACCTGGTTGCGGCCAAAGTGCGCACAAGATTGAGTAGAGCGAAAAACGCACGTAACCAAAAACAAAGAAAGCTGGACATCGCGAAGCTGCAAACCCCAGAGATAGCCACTGCCTACTCCAACCAGATCTCCCAACTTCTACGACACAACGCCTCTACTTCAGACGTTACCGATACACAGTGACAGCATATTGCGCATTCCATGGCAATCGCCACAACAACCGTGCTAGGATATAAAAAACGGTGCTCAGACGAATCCTGGTACGATGAAGAATGTCGCATAGCGTCTGGGGAACAGGATGCTGTTTGTAGGGCAACGCTTCAGCCAATTGTAACCCGTGCTGATAAGGAACGGCACAAGGAGAAAGTAAAACAGGCGAGGCAGCTATTTAGGCGAAAAAAACGTCAGATAAAGGAACAGGAGAACGTGGATATAGAGCGATAAAGGGATAGAGGTGAGGCCCGAAAATTTTACCAGAAAGTAAGAGCTAATGGCTACGGTAATGGGCTCCCCTCCTGTTAGGACAATGATGGAAATCTGGTCACATATACGCAGAGTGTGCTGCATATATGGAGAGAACACTTCTAGCAACTGCTGGTTCCAGAAGGCAGCGCACGTGAAGCTATCACGCCAATTGTCGACGACGGCTTAGATTGCCCACCAATAAAGCAGCCGGTGCCGACGGACTTCCCGGCGTTTGGAACATAAGCGTTCCAAATAAAGCCAATGTTATCCAACCTGATCGGGCCTTATCAGTGTGGCTTTAGACCTGGTAAATCAACAACCGACCAGATATTTACACTTCGGCAAAACCTGGAAAAACCCAAGAAAAACAGATCGACACGTATCACCTTTTCATCGACTATAAAGCTGCCTTCGACAGCCCGATACGGCAGAAATTACTCGAATCCATGGCTGAGTTTGGTATTCCAGCGAAGCTGATACGCCTTTGCGGAATGACGCTGACTGACACGAAGTCTTCAGTGAAGATTGGCAAGGACCTTACGGAGCCATTCTACACCAGACGAGGTCTAAAACAAGGCGACGGCCTATCGTGCGATCTCTTCAACATAGTCATGGAGATGATAATGAGGAAAGCTGCAGTAAACACGAGTGGCACGATATTCAACAAAAGCCACACACTACTCGCATACGCTGATGACGTAGATATCATCGGTCGAAAATTGCGGGATGTGACTGCAGCCTTCTCAGATATACAGAGTGAAACAGCGAAATTGGGTCTAACGGTAAACGAGGACAAAACGAAAGTATTAGTTTGAACAAACAAAGAATCTACTAGTTTGGGAAACTGCGTGAACATTGACCACTATAATTTCGATGTGGTAGATAATTTTACCTACCTAGGCTCCGCCATCAATAAAAGAAATAATGTCAGCCTCGAAATCCGGAGAAGAATTCTGCTATTACGGACTAAGCAAGCGATTCAATGACAGAGCCCTCTCTCGACGGACAAAAATCCAGCTATAATAGATACATGTTCTACCTGTCTTGATGTACGGTTCAGAATCCTGGGTTATGACACAAGCGGATGAATCGGTTCTAGCAGTATTCGAGAGAAAAGTACTCCGTAAAATATATGGGCCCATCATCGTTAACGGAGAGTATCGGCGTCGTATGAATCATGAGCTGTACGAGCTGTACACTGACATCAAAAGACGCATCAAAGTGCAGCGGTTGCGTTGGCTAGGTCATGTTGTACACATGGACGAATATGCTCCAGCTCGAAAAGTCTTCGACAATGAACTCGATGGACGGCGCAGAAGAGGGCGACCAAAACTCCGTTGGATAGACGAGGTTGCTGAGAACCTTACAGAACTTAGTGTGGCTAACTGGAGAAGGAGTGCATAAGATCGGGTTAAATAAGCTTGTTCAATAAGCTTCATTACAGAGAAAACTACGTTGTAGAGAAATTCGTTATACAAATGTGAAAAACATTAGGAAAATGTAGTGTTTTTGAAAGAAATTTGTTATAGAGAGAAAATCACTGTAGAGAAGTTCGTTGTAGAGAAGTTCGACTGTAAATCGTTACTAGCTTATCAGTGCGTGAAGGTATGAAAACTGTTTTTTTTACCCGTAACTGAAGGTTTTGGAGGTGTTTGAAAAATTTCAAAAACAGGTCGCATTGTGTTATTCAAGAAAGTTTATATACTTAAATTTAACATTTTTTTTTGGATAAGGCAAATTTGATGCGAAAAAATCGATTTAAATTGTGCGAGTAGTGGTTGTTTTATGTGAAATTGATTTTTTTTGTTTCATTTAATCAATAAATAGGTCAGTGCCAACTTTAAATTATTGAACAACTAGAGAAGAAACGTATATAACACTCTGTCACGCTCGACATATAATGGGTATATTACGATTAAAGGGAAACATGTATTCTAGTAAGTTTATAAAAACTTTACAGTATTTTGTATTCATCCATTATGTTCTATAACAAATCATTATTTGTAGGTTCCCACTATCTGTTAAATAGTATTTGTCATTCGTTACTCACTATAAGACAAACAATGTCGAACCATTCACGCTTATCACTTAAGTGTTAACTATCACTGTAGGGTATAAAGAAAATCCATGATCACTTACCGCGCATTAACCGATGACTGAGCGGCTCCAATCTCTTCCATTGATTTTCTGTGAAAGAAAAACCATATTAACAACAAGAAGAAGCAACAAAACGTATTGAATTTGTACTAAAGTTGTTGAACATTTAAGTTTTTCTTTTTCAACGCATTTGATTTTTATTATGAATCAAAAACAACAACAAAAAACAAAATCAATTGGAAAAATGTTGCAAGTTTTTTGTTGTGTTGTGTCGCTGTCGCTATCCTACCATTTACTCTCAGACGATACGATAGCAAAAAGTGCAAGAAAAACGTTAAATGCATTTTTGCTATAAATTTAATAATGCGGTAAATGTGTTGCGGTGTTAGCAAGAATTAACACAACAACAACAGCAACAACGATAGTGGCGACATCATCAACAACAACAGCAACGATTGTTGCAACAAATAACAGATTCGCGTAAATATCTGCGTCCTTAAATATGCACATAATAAATTATTAAACGATTGGAAAGGAAAGCCAACGAAGATGTTTTCATAAAACGCGATACATTTGTGAAGTTAACGCGCGGATAGATAGATCTAGATATTATCGATGTCTACAGATGAACAGTGTGAACATTGCGTGGTCGTTGGTCGTACTTACCTATCACCCCAACAGAGAGCATCTTCACGATATCTGTAAAAAAGATTTAAAAAAAATTATAGGGATTAGTTGGAAGGCTTTGGAAATCGGTAACAGTCATATTAAGGTTACTATGAAAGCTTAACTGAAAGTATAGCAATACTTAAAGTTTAAAAATTGAGAAATATAAAAAATATTTACTTTTTTTTCTTTAGTTGATACAAACTTTTGTTATTTCCATATTTCAATTCAGTAATCACTGCCTAAACACTAATCCTTCCGATGAGGCTCAAACATTTCCTTTCCAATATAACAACTACAAATTACACCTGAATTTATGGGTTACTTAAGTTCATGCTAGCCAATAAAGCTTCTATACATCCGTTACCAAAGCAGGAAGATCATAAAATAAAAGGCCACACAAAAATATCGAATGCTACGCGTTTGCCCATCCATTTGCCAAAGTGCCACACAATGTTTCCCATAATGCGACAAAGTGGCATTTCATACATACGCTGTGCCCGCCGCATGAATGGGTCGCCTTAGTAGTAAATCAATACAACACACCACAATTTGTGCCAGCAATTTGCAGTCAGTGAATACACACACTCCAATATTTGGGTCGCAATTTTCGGCGAAATTATGGAAAAGGAAACGGTGATGCGCGCAAGCAGATACATACAACATAGAGGGCAACAAGTTTTGATTACCCGACACAAACGTCCTTTACGTATGTGATGATCATAATTTAAGAGCATTTCAAATCGATGGTTGACTTAGATGTCGATCATAGGTGACAAAGAGATTGCCTTAAAAATTCATGACATATACAAAAAAATATATGAATATATATGAAATATATGAAAAATATGAATAAAATATAAACATATACTTTTAAATCAGTTTTTAAAACACATATGTACATCATAAGAAGAACATCAATTTTTTACTATGATGATAAGTATTCAACATGATAAATGATGGAATTTACCAATTTGGGGTAAAACTTTTGTAAAGTACTATTAACATATGTGACATGGTGTAGGGTATTCATGGCCAACACACTCATATGACCAATATGAAAATAAACCAAGTAATTTTCTTTATAATAAATGTTTCCTTTTGTTGTTGTACGTTGTTTATGTTCACCCCAATATATTGTGAATATAGACCAATTTCGTTTTCGTTAAACGTGATTATAACGTTGTGAGCATTAAATCCTCGCCAATGTCCATTACACACTCGTAGAATGATCGCGAAAAGTCTTAAAGCAGATGTCGGACAAAAACCAATTATTAAAATTTTTCTTTTTTTTTTCTTTTGATAACTACAAAATTTGATAGAAACAAAGATGCGGCAGTAGGACAAACGGCCAACTTTGATTTTGATTGAATTCTGACGATATATGATCGATCAATCGACACAAGTTTTAACAAAAACAAATCACTGTTAATGATAAAGCGGCTGTACTATGGCGGTGTTTAGTAAGGGTTCCTTGCTTCCTGGAAAAAAAAATCATATAACTGTGATTTTGGTTATTTGTTTTAATTTATTACTTTCGGAATTAATTTTTATTTATTGATGGTTCAAAAGAGTTGGTTGCTTCACAGTCAGTTTGCGTTTAGATAGTTTACTACAGGAAGTTCTGGCAATATAGGGAAGTGGTCGAGACGAAATGGCATAAAAACTGTTTGCATAAAGCAATCTTAGCTTAAAATTTGGATAATGTTTAAACAAATTAAAATGTTACACTAAAGTTAAAGTTAAATACTTTTGAGATGTAGTCAACTTTGTGACAATTTCTAAAAATGAACCCACACAAAAAATACCAAAATAATGCTTAGACTATTTTCTACAATCCAGTTTTTATAGATTAAAAGTACGAAGGTAACTATTTATATGGTGATCCTTACAATAAAGAGCTGTGTATAGCTACAGATTATTTGACCCACCGCTTAAGGCATCTTTAAGACATGGATTTTAAACTTAAGCGCAAATCGTTGTCCACGCTGTGTATCTTTGATAAGATGGATTAGAATAAGAAAGAGTCATTGGGTGTAAAATTAGGACTGTACAACGATTCAGTGCTAAAAAAGTAAGAGTTCGCAAGGCCTTTATAGAGAATGAACCGTCTTTCAGGGTTCAGAATCAAACACTCCCGAACACCCACATTAGCGAACGTTATTTATTACGTTTTTGGTCGGGAGTGAGAGCGTAAAAAAATTTTTCTCTTCGCTATATGAAATTGCTCTGTGTTCAGTAAGAAAGTTTCAGTCGGGCAATCCGACTTACATATACTCTCATCCTTAGTAAAACATCAAATTTCTTATTTTTTTGATATTATTACTTGATTTCTAATGTGGGTGGAATGGTATATTTATAAAGGAAGTACCAGAAGGTGCGCGGCTAGACTTTCAGTTTTTCTCTACAAAATTTGGTCCCGTTATAGCTTAACAAAATACAGAATTTTGGCACGATCGAGTTGGGTGTATTGATATTATTACTCCATCTCTAAAGTGGGCGGAGTGGTACATTTGTATGGGAGGTACCAGAAGGGGCGTGTCTAGACTTCCAGATTTTGTTCTAAAAAACTTTATCCTGCTTGAGCTTTACTAAATAATATTCACCGATTTCTAAAGTGGGCGGTACCAGATGGGTATCGGAGGTATAGGATGGGGCGTGGCTAGACTTCCAATTTATTCTCCAAACCTCTATCCTGCTATAGCTTTACTAAATAAAGAATTTGGGTACGATCGCGTTGGATTAATTGATATTATTCCTCCATCTCTAAAGTGGGTGAAAAGGTACATTTGTATGGGAGGTACCAAAAGGGGCTTGGCTAGATTTCCAATTTTTTTTCCAAAACATTATCGTGTTATAGATTAGTTAAATACAGAATTTGGGTACGATCCCGTTGGGTGTATTGATATTTTTACTCGTTTTCTAAAGTGGACGGAATTATGATTTTGTATAGGAGGTACGAGAAGGGCGGGGCATGTAGCCCATTTGCAATACTATCGATTAGGCTACCGGATCACTGTAGCAAAGTTCTGGGCGGTATAGCGGCCATTCGTTTCATATTATTTACTGATAGTAAAGTGGCTACTAGTCCCTAGAGAACCTATACACCACTTCGAGAAATGTTCGAGAATGCCGATCGTCTCTACAGGAGATAGCGAGACATCTGACGGGTTCCGGAACATGGGGACAACCGAAAACTCGAGCGAAGTTTACGGCCACATTGGTGTTCCTCTCATAAGGGGGAAACAGCTCATTGTGGAGCAACTGAACCTCATTGCCAAGGAAAGATGGGTGAGATAACCAACTTGCACAATGACCAAACAAATTCGACCTATCATGGATATACAGAGTAAAAGATTTGCACTGAACTTGTCTAGAGTCCATCCGAGAAACACCAGAGCTGAAATAACCGGTCACTGGCCGGTTGGTAAACACACTAAGAGGTTGAAACTTTCCTACAATAATTTTTATAGGAGCTGCAATGGTGAGGAAGAAGATAAGACCACGGATCATCTTCTTTACCACTGCCCTGCTTTTGTTGACCTGAGATATGAAAAGTTTGTCATCGAATTCTTGTGGAGAATACATGTCTCTCAGTAGGCGATTTGCGGAACATCCATACCTTCATCCGAGCAACGAAATGACTTGAGAGCGACGTTAACCGAACAGAATAGAATTAATTGGTGCAAAAATTTGGAAATTGAATCACCAATTTATGGAACACATACGACGTATTTGGGTGTAACGATCAATAGTAAACTATAAAGATCTTGTACTCTCATCGGTGGTAGGCGGATAAATAAAACCAGTAAGAAAGTTTCAGTCAGGCAACCCGACTTACATATACCTTCACCCTCAGTAAAACATACAATTTTCTATTATATTAATATTATTACTTGATTTCTAAAGTGGGCGGAGTGGTACATTTGTATGGGAGGTAGAAGAAGGGGCGTGACTAGACTTCCAGATTTTTTTCTCCAAAACTTTGTCTTGTTATAGCTCCACAAAATACAGAATTTGGGCACGATCTTGTCGAGTGTATTGATATTATTACTCCATCTCCAAAGTGGGCGGATTGGTACATTTGTATGGGGGTACCAGAAGGGGCGTGTCTAGACTTCCAGATTTTTTCTCCAAAACTTTATCCTGTTATAGATTTACTAAATACAGAATTTGGGCACGACCGCCTTGTGTGTATTGATATTATTACTCCATCTCTAAAGTGGGCGGAATTGTACTTTGTATTGGTGGCACCATAAGGGTCGTCGCTAGACTTCCAGATTTTTCTCCAAAACTCTTCCCTGTTACGTAGGGGCGTGTCTAGACTTCCATTTTTTTCGCCAAAACTTTGTACTGTTATAACTTCACAAAATGCAGAATTTGGGCACGATCATGTCGAGTGTATTGATATTATTCCTCCATCTCTAAAGTGGGTGAAAAGGTACATTTGTATAGGAGGTACCATAAGGGGCTTGGCTAGATTTCCAATTTTTTTTCAAAACTTTATCCTGTTATGGCTTAAGTAAATACAGAATTTGGGTACGATCCCGTTGGGTGTATTGATATTTTTACTCGTTTTCTAAAGTGGGCGGAATTATGATTTTGTATAGGAGGTACCAAAAGGACGGGGAATGTAGCCCATTTGCAGTACCTTAAGTAGTTTTGGGGAAATAATAACTCGTGCAAAATTTCAAAACATTTGGTTGCGTCTTTCGAAAGTTATCGTGCGTACCAGCCGGACAGCCAGACAGTCATACGGATATGGCTCAAACGAGTTAAGAAGTCATGAAACGATTTTGGTTCAAAGAAACCTAGGGTCTAAAGTGGCTCCTTTTATGTGTCACACTTTTGGGTCGTATCTTATCGTATCGTATATCTTGAACATTTGTTTGAAAAAATATCTACAATATAAATAAAGGAAAATGGGCACCAACAATATATTTGGGCTCATTTTCATTATTCTGTTTTAATCATATAAAACATCACTTAAAGTTTACCTTCTGTATTAAAAAATAAGTTGCATGGTGTTTGTTGACGACATTCTCTGTAATTCAGATTTTGTTTCTGTAACGTTCCCATTATGAAGGCCAAAAGGCTGTTATGGAGAAAGTTCTGTAGTAATGTAGAAAGCTCTTCGGAAACTAGATGGCTACGTACGATTTTATCCTCGAAGTCGACAATACCATCGAACAGATGGTTCATGGATCACCAACAGCCTCGAAATTCTGGAGGTGCTGATGAAAGCATACTTCTCTGGCTGTCGGAAAAGTGATAACTAGTTTATAGAAAGTTCGAAAAGTTATAACTATAGTATTTTCGGCAAACCGATTACTGATCATCGAGTTGAATGGACTATCAAAAGTCACCACTCTTTAAACTCCCCTGGACGCGATGGAATTGTTGCCGGGGATCTACAGAAGAACATAGAAGTACTGGCGCCCTGACAATTCTGACAATCTTCTTGAGATGGCCATCCTACAAAATTGTATTTATCCCTGCAGGGGGTAAGGCATTCCACACTAAGGACAAAGATTTAAGACCGATTAGCCTATCTTACTTCTTACTTAAAACTATGGAGTTAATAATTAATGTATTTATCAGGTCATCTCTTAAACCGGAAGTCCTGTCCAGGGCTCAACATGCCTACACGAAGGGCAAATCCACGGAAACTGCTTTACATTCGATAACCAGTCTCATTTAAAGATCCCTGAACCACAAGGAATATGCTCTCGCTGCCTTCCTGGATATTGAGGGAACTTTTAATAGTGTCAAACCTGAATCGGTAATTGAGTCAATGAAAAAACTGGAGATTAACCCAGTGGCCACCGCCTTAGTGGATAAACTACTACAATATATGCGCATTGGATCCAGTCTGGGCGTGTCAAATACTTCCAAGGTGGCGTTTCGCGGTACTCCGCAAGGAGGAGTACTCTCTCCACTACTATAGCATCTCAACAATAATACTCTCCTGTGTGGTACGACGTAGCACTAATAGTCACCGGCAAGGATCCTAAACTACTCTCTGAGCTGCTGGAATCTGCGCTGAAACTTCTTTTAAAAAAATGTCATGACTGTGGACTGAGTGCAAACCCGAGTAAAACAGAGCTGGTGCTATTCAGACGGAGATACAAAATCCCTCAATTTGCCAAACCCAGATTAAATGGAGTCGCACTTACACTCTCTGGTAGTGCCAAATATCTTGGGCTAATATTGGACAGTAAACTGATTTGGAACCTGAGCAGACCAAGAACGTAAACTGGATATACGAATCTGTTATTAAACCCATCTAAATCTACGGATCGAAAGTCTGGTGGCCGGCGCTAGATGGAGCGTCCCAACGGCTGAAATTCGAACGCATTATGAGACTGGTGGCAATCATGATAACAGGATCACTTAGAACTACTCCAACTAAGGCGCTGCTTACGATCCTAAACTGGTTACCACCGGACATTGAGGCGAGGAAAATAGCAGCGAACACCGCAATGCATTTAGACGTCACAGAAGCATGGATGCACAGGAACTATGGCCATGCCAAAATTCTGAACCTAATCAATGTTAGCTGCCACACGGATTACACAATACCAGAATCTTTCTTCGATCCGGGTTTTATGAGGAACATCCCGGATAGGTCCTACTATGTTTATATAGATAAGGCCCTACACTTTAGGCAGGATGACATCCTAAATTTCACGGTCGATTCAAAATTAAAGTAAAAGCAGGCTGTTGAATCTTTTCAAAGAAGTTGAATTTCCAACTAACCATTACGCTACCGAATCACTGTAGCATAGTTCAGGCCGATATTGCGTCCATTAGAATAGCCTTGGAGAATATTCGTTATCGTGGGATATTGGACGGCAATATACATCTGCTTACTGATAGTACAGCGGCTACCAGATCACTGGAGAACGTGTACATCACTTAGAGAAATATTCGAGAATGCCGATCGTCTCTGCAGGAGATAGCAAGACGTTTGAAGGTTACCCCCACATGGATTTCAGGCCATGGGGAAGTTTACTAATGTTTTTATGAATATACGCCGTATTTATATATTATCTTAGCAGCGGAAAAGCCGAGCCATTGTAAAAAATAGACCTGCAAACATGCCTTCAAAGGCAGTTTGTTGACATTCAAGTACGCATTCCTTTACCAGGCATAAAAACGGGCCATAGTTAGTCCTTTACTAAGCGTAACAAAAAATTCCATATCCATGCACATTTCGCTTCAAAACGAGTCCTGCAATAAGGCCTCTTACTAGGGTGAGAGAAGATCAGGGCAGACATGCTTCTTTCCCTTCTTAAAATTCCATAGATGTGCACAAAGGGCATTCAAACTTTCTTGCCACAAACAGGCCTGTTATAGGCCTATTAGTAGAAGGCAGAATTGACGCTCATAGCCCCGCATTCGTCACGTCTCCAATTAGACACGTTGACAGGGCTCATAAGGGGAGATGAGACATATGCTGTTGCATATCAGAACCACTTGTATGCTATTTGTCGAACAACAACAATATCATGTGACAGCCAAGTAAGTAACATGCCCAACTATGAGTACTGAGGTCGCGAGTTAAATTCCTGCTACTGGAGATTAAACAAAATAGTTGTTACAAATTGGAGCGTGTTTTTAGGACTCCAAGCTGGACTCCCTACATGCAGTAGACATGCTACTAAAACGCGTTCAACGAGAAAGGAAATGTGCAAGCCTTGCCTGCCTATGGAGCCATATTTCAATTTGAAATTATAGTTCCATTTGTTTGGTAGGGCTTTTGACTGCGTTTGCAGGCCTGCAAGAAGGCATATAGAGTCCCATTGTATGCTGCTGGGATACTGTCTTTTAAATGTATTGGTTAATGACTTATACCCAACTGCGAAAGAAAAGATTGTGGAAGGCCTTATAGAACGCCTTCAAAAGCAGTCAGTAGACCTACGTTCTGCATTCGCTCTTCCTTTTCAAATAACATAGGGTGTCTTTGGGAGGCAAAAAATGAAGGATTTGAAAATTAAATAAAGTATGCAGTCGTCACCCTCAAATTGTGAAGTTTATTTTTAGATATTTCTCACTTCAATATATTTCTCTCTACATTAAAATTTTGTGTTGCTTTACTTGTAGTACTTGTATCTGATTTGCTCACAACTTATGTAGCAACCTTCATAACAACTATAAGTAATAAAATTCTTTGATCATATTGATTCCCTAGTGTTTTTTAATTAACATTAAGATTTGACATTACAAATTAGTCCAATTCTGCGAGCCTAGAAAAAGACGTGATGTACTCTCCCTTCGGCTCATGGGATGCAGTAGGAATTTGTTTATTGATTACATAAATAGAATATTTTTAATATTTCAAAATCATTTTTTTTTGTTCAAAAATTAAAAATTTTGTCTTCGTATATAGAACACTGAAGCATGTGCCGCCCATTCCATCGACATATGTATACATTTGTAGTGGTATGTCATTTACAAAAAGCAGCCGTTTCGTCAGCCATCATCAATGTTCTTTAGGTTACTTACAAGTGTATCGAACCTTTGCAGTGTTCCAATCAGTTCTTATAAGTCAACCTACTTAGTTACAAATATACAATTATATCCAAATATTCGTTGGAATCTACTATATTGGGAGAGAATTATTTGCCATAATTAGATCAGAACACGTGTTCATTAAACACTTTTGTTGGCAATCCAGGACAAAATTAACCAATTCCATCGAATGAACGACAGAGCGAGCGAGCGAGCGAACAAACGGACGACGGCAACATCACAATTAAATTGTAAAACTGAAAGCTAAACATAAAAACAAAACCAATTTGGATGCAATGAATGGATGGACGGATCGATGGTTGGATGGACGGATGGATGGATGGATGGATGCCATTGATAGACACGTGTCTTACACAAAAGACAACCAAACGCAAATTTCCAGAAATGAAAATATTACCACATTTCAGAAAAACTCAACACCAAGCGCTCCATATATGAGCAAATCTATGTACATATCTACCTCCAGCAAATAGTGAGTGGTGCTCCCTCCATGTACTGGCGTGAGTAGTCTGTTGGACAGTTGATCGGACGGGAGCATGGATATCAATGCTGCTGCAACATTAATAGTCGCCTATATAAGGATTTCCAGTGCCTTTTGCGTTCCACTCCAATGTTGATATTATTAATGTTGTTGTCGTCGTCGTCGTAGTCGTTGCTGTTATTGTTATTATTGTTGGTGGTAGTAAAGTGTCTTTTGTTGTTTTTGTGGTAAAGTGATATTACAAAATTCCTGCAACATGTAAAATCTACACCAAATGATTGTAATATACTCGTATCCGTACTCGTACGTCTGTAGCTTGCATCGATAAGGGTATCGGTTACTTTTAGTGATCTATTTTGAGATGAAAGGAATTTATGCAGAAATTCGTAGGGAATGAAGAAATTGTCAGCAAGTTCAGCTGAGTTTGTTTCAGAAACAAAGTGATTACTTTCGACATTTGTATGTCGTACAATCAAGCGTATATGTATGTATATATGTGTATGTCATAATCGACACAAGTAGGTTATAAATAAAAGGCAGTTATAAAATTAATGCGATAAAACAAATTGTTTTAATTATTTATTAGGAAAAGCAATTACGGATTCCCTTAGGGCTTTGAATGTGATAAAACATAAATTTGTGCACGAAATCACACATTACTAACATTTGGTCGAAAGCATTACTGGTTGGGCAAAACGATGGTCAGGATGATATCCAATTCTTATATGTTGACATATCTTTGCAAACTGTTCCGTTTAGGGCGAATGGAATTTCCATTGGGCGAGTGCTCCTGCGGCGAATAGGAAAATGATAGATGATGGTTGATGTTTACCAAAGGGTTGAAGTGGACAACCTTTCCATGGTATTGCTCCTATAGAGCAGCACCCTGGCCAACATTTTATACATAGTTTCGCTGGCTGTATTCAATCCTACTAGGAGCGATTATCTACCAAAATTGGCAGATAGTGCAATTACTACAGCATGCAATCGATTAAGCGTCGTTCGATTAATCGTTATCCAATTAATCTTTACCCTATTAATTGAACTAAAGATGAGGATTTTTCTGTTGTTTCTTTAAGTACCAAGAAATATGTTCGTATAGTACTTTCCTTAAATTTTTTTTTGAGGTATCAATTGCATTTTTTACCATTTGCAGCGATTCACAATTTTTGAAATGCTTTAGTAATTACGACAAATATTATGGCATTTTATATTCTAGGCAATCCTAAACAAATATTTGGGTCCGCACGCATGTATGTATAATGTGACAAAAATTTACCCCAAAAGAAGAAATTCAAATTCGTTTCCAAATTAAGATTTCTGTTTCCAGTATATATTGAGATAGAGGTTAAACACCTATGTAAATTATATTCAAACATTTGGATTTCGCCAGATTTTTATATGAAAGGGGGCTAAGTTCAAGTTCCTGCTTAGAATTTTCTGAATGTAACTACAGGATTCGGTGTGTGTTTTACATCTAGTTTAACTAGAACAACGAACATACAAAACCTGGGAGTATTCGAGAGAAAAGTACTCCGAAAAATATATTTAGCTATCTGTGTCGACGGCGAGTTTCGCCATCGGATGAACCATGAGCTGTATGAGCTTTACCACGACATCGACGTAGCTAAAAGAAGCAACGACTACGATGGCTGGAACATGTTGCCAGGATGGATGTAAATGCTCCAGGGAGAAAGGTGTTTGAAGGCGAACATGAAGGACGGCGCAGAGCAGGGAGACCCAAACTTCGTTGGAAGGACCAAGTGGTTGGCGACGTGCCACCATCTGGTAGGATCAACTGGAGAACGCACGCAGAAGACCGAAGCGTTTGGAATTCATTAACACTTCAGGCCTCAAATTTATGAACTTCGTTCGTAAGTTGTAATAAGCCACTTAAGTAAGTAAGTAAGTATCTAGAACATACTCCCCCTTATTACGTATGTCGTAGTCGACTTTCGACAACGTTCGATTGGTTTTTATACCATCACCCTAAGGGATGAGGGTATATATCATTTGATACGACCCAAAAGTGTAACACATAGAAGGAGTCACTTTAGACCCAAGGTTTTTTTGAACCAAATTCGATTCATGACTTTTTAAGTCGTTTGAGGCATGTCCGTCTGTCTGTCTGTCTGTCCGGCTGGTACGCACGATAACTTTCGAAAGATGCAACCAAATGTTTTGAAATTTAGCACGTGTTAATATTTCCCCAAAAATACTTACGGTATTGCAAATGGGCTACATGGCCCCGCCCCTTCTGGTACATCCCATACAAATACATCATTCCGCACACTTTAGAAATCGAGTAATAATACACCCAACGGGATCGTACCAAATTCTGTACTTAGTAAATCTTTAACAGGATAAAGTTTTAGAAAAAAAATGTTAAGTCTAGTCACGCCCCTTCTGGTACCTCACATACCAATGTATCTTTCCGCCCACTTTATAGATGGAGTAATAATAACAATAAAGCTAACGCAATCGTACCCAAATTCTTCATTTAATGAAGCAATAGAGGGATAAAGTTTTGGAGAAAAAACTGGAAGTCTAGCCACGCCCCATCTGGTACCTCCCATACCCATCTGAAACCGCCCACTTTAGAATTCGATTAATATTATTAATATACCAAACGCGATCGTGCTCAAATTCTGTATTTTGTTAAGCTATAACAGGACATAGTTTGGGAGAAAACAGCTGGAAATCTAGCCACGCCCCTTCTGGTGCATCCCATACAACTGTACCACTCCGCCCACTTTAGAAATCGAATAATAAAATCAATATATGTAATAAAACATTTTTTGTTTTACTGAGGGTGAGGGAATATGTAAGTCGGGTTGCCCGACTGAAATTTTCTTACTGGTTTTTTTTGAATAAAGTTAGTAATAATTAACAGATATGTTAAGCGTTGATAATTTTTCATCATCTGGTGGAGAACATGATAGGAGCAGGGATAGTCGTATTTCAGTCACACAAACGACATCGGTGATGCCATATTTGAAAAACGACAAAGATTCGACGTGACTACGACATACATAATAAGGGCGACTATATTGCCGCTGTTATAATCCGCATTCGTGTCCTTGTTTGGAGTCAATTTATGTTGATACTGGCTACTGGCTTTATCCATTCGTGTTTCATATTATACAAGTGGGCCCGGCAATGCTTCGCTATTGCATATTATCGAATATTGCCATTTTCACCCCCTAAATGTAGAAAAATCCAAACAATGTGTAGCCTATGTTACTCGCGGGGTTATTCGGAAGATTCCCTGAAAATTTCATCAGAATCGGTCCAGCCGTTTTCGAGTCCATACGTTACATATATACACACATCCTCTTTTATATATATAGATTTCATCCAACTAACATCAGCAACATCATTGGGCACTTTTCCTTCGAACATTACTCACATCAATATCATCTACAGTAAATTAATTAAATTACATATGTCAAGCTCATTACAATACAAGGTCCGAAGACCTAGCCAAGACCATGCACTATACATTTCAAGTCGAACTTAAGCCAGGACCGACGACCTGGCCATGGTTATACACTTCAAGTCGAATCGACTTCAAAGCTCAATAAAACTTCCCATTTCACTAAATACACCTAGTCTTTTACTTAATTAGAATTACCACTATCGGCCAGGGACCGAAGTTCCCCATCAGGCTGAGAGAATCATCTTACGACTTCAGTGTCTTAGCTTTGTCGTCATCAATATTGCCATTCATCGTACTATTAGAATTTTCACTCTCTGTCTAGTTCTGCTTATACCAGTCGGTCGCCAGCAAAATGTATCGAACCGTAAGTTGTATCATATTAAATAAACTATTCTTAGTCCAGTATTAAGACAATGTACATTCTTTTCCAACCTTTGTTAAGGGTTCGGTGCTATCTAACCTCCTTAATTTTTGTTCAACCAAAAGGATTGTTTGGTGGACATAAGAAATGGAGCATCAACTTTTAATAGGCCAAAGTAATTTTTGGTTTTAACGACAACCACTACGTGACTCCACAAAAGTGGATCCTTACCCAAAAGACCAGAGAGGCAGGAAGCTGCTTTGGGCAAACCTGGCCTTCGGTTACAACAGTTTTATACTCCTTGGTCGGAGTTTTTAAGTGCATACTCCCCTACTTCCGCTTTTTGTCACACCAAGGTCGGTCAAGCGATTCACAGGTGATTCTCCGTGGCGAACCAACCCGAATTCCTGCGAAGAGGACCCCTTGCGGGGTGATTGCAACTACAGTAGATATCCTATAGAATTAGAAGAAGGAGAAATAATAGTCGAATATACCAAGGAAATTTTAAATTTTTAGAATCCGTCAGCAAAGTATTCCATCAAACTTTTGACAAGCCACATGACATCCCTGTTAACTTATAGTAACAAAAAAATCGGTGAATGAATCAAGTATCTAATCCTCTGAACTATCGTGGATAAAGTGTACTCGGGGTAACACTGGAATACCTTTGCTTTACTTTCATAGAAGCCTATCTCCAAAGTTGCCGCCTAACTATTAATGTACATTAGGGCGGGTCGATTTGTGGGGAGACAAAAAATCACTTAAGTGACAAGGAAAAATCGTAATCTAGGGATCAAAATAAGAAACTTTGCCCGAGGAACCATACCTCTATAACGAATTTTGATGTCCAGACTCTTGACCCGTAGGTTCAAATATTGAAAATCCCACATACTTGGTTATATGATTCATTGGGTTTTCGAGAGTTGTTGATGTTGTTGTTGCTGCATCTTATTTCAAGAATCTCCCCAAAAATGTCCGTAAAAATATTGGAATGACCTTCTCGCATCACAGCACGCGGTGAAATATATATAGAAGATATTAACCTAACTGCAGGTTCGGATCCACTTACTTCCACAAGGTTAGTATCTACATAAGTAATATTCAAAAGGACAACCAAAATATATTCTCCGACTGACAAACATCGCTTTGTGTAACCTACTACAGCATGAAGAGATCATTTGATAGTTTTACCCTTAAGGTAGGGTTTCAATATCTCAGTAAAGACGACGAAGATTAGCATTCCGAGGATGCCGTGTAAGAATCCTGACTGGGGTTCTAATCAATATTAACTTAAATTTAAAATACTTTTCGAGTTCTCCAGCCAATAATAACTTATTCTAGTTATATCCATTATAAGTTCAGACTCTCAGATTGATCAAGGATCAAAGAAATTTAGTGGTCAAAACTCAAAAAAATATCTTACATTTCCAAACACAAAAACTGTGTTATCTACAAAGTAACAACACAGAGATGCCAAATGAGTGTATGTTAATAGGATACCTGTGAAGACAGATGCGGAAATCTGGTCACGGACATTTAGAGTGTGCTGCAGTTATTGAGGGAATACTTTCATTCCCGAAGCCAGCATAAGTAACGATAACGCCAACCATCGACGATGGAGAAGATTATCTACCACTGAGCCAAAATGAGATTAGCGTGGCAATTGCAGTGCTTAACAATAATAAAGCTGGGGGAGGCGAAGGACTACCGGCAGAGTTTTTTTAGTCCAGCGGCGATGAGCTGGCAACGTGCATGCACCAGCTTATAAAGACGATTTGACTCAAGGAATGTGTGCCCGATGATTGGAATCTAATTATTCTATGTCCTATGCTTCAGAAATGCCATCCACTTGTCTATCAACTATCCCGGGATCAACCTTTTACCCATCGAATAAAAGGTCGTGTCTAGTGTGTTATGTGAAAGATTAAAGTCCATCCTAGCGAACCTGATTGGATCTTATCAGTGTGGCTTTAGACCAGGTGAATCCACGACCGACTAGATATTAACACCACTACAAATGCTGGAGAAGACCTAAGAAATACATATTGACACATTCCATCTGTTTATCGATTAAAAAGTTGTATTCGACAGTTCAATACGACAGAAATTATTAGATGCCATGTCTGAGTTTGGTATCCCCTTGAAGGTGATACGACTTTGCGGAATGACACTGACTGAAACGAAGTCTTTAGTGAAAATAGGCAAAAATCTGAGAGAGGCTTTAGGCAAGGCGATGTCTTTAACATCGTAATGGAGATGATCATGCGGAAGGCTTTAGTAAACAGGACTGGCATCATCATTAAGAAAAGTCACATGCTGCTGGCATATGCCGATGACATAGATATCATTGGCCGTGTTCTGCGAGATGTTACTGCGGCCTTTTCGAGCATTAAGAAGCAGGCGGTAGAAGTGGGTCTGGTGATAAATGGGGATAAAAGCAAATTATTTGCTTCAACGAGAAAAGGGTCTAAACGTTTAAGACTTTGCGTGAACGTTGATAACTATAAATTTGAAGAGATAGATGATTTTGTCTACCTTGGCTTCGCTGTAAACCAAAGCAATAATGTCAGCCTAGAAATCAAGAGAAGAGTATTGATCGCAAACGGCTGCTACTATGTGCTATGCAAGCGATTTAATGACACAGATCTCTCTCAAAGATCAAAGATCGAACTGTACCAGATAGTAACTCGACCTGTCTTGTTTTATAGCGAAGAATCTTGGGTAATGGCACAAGCGGATGAATCTATTCTGGCAGTCCTTGAAAGAAATATATGTGCACCTATCAACGTTAACGGTGAGTACCGTCGTCCTATGAATCATGAGCTTTATAAGTTGTACAACGAGATCGACGTAGACAAGCGCGTTCAAAAAGACTGAATGCGCTGGCTTGGACATGTTGTACAAATAGATTAAAATGGTCCAGCTCGTAAAGTTTTCGACAATAAACTCGAGCAGGAGGGGACGAAAAAAACTTCGTTGGATGGACCAGGTGTGATAAACTATCTACGGAGCGCAAAAGACCGAATCGTTTGGAATTATTTTTTACATGTGGCTACTGATGAATGAATTTCTGTTGCTTCTACCAAAACTGCACACGATAATATTGACATCGTTTGCACATATTCAAATCCCTATCCGTATTTTTGTTGTATGCGTATTTTCATTGCTGTAATTAAATATGAGTTGCGATTTTAAAGCGACATTCGCTTTACACCCAAATTCTGTTATGGGGGTATTCGTGCAGCCTTATCTTGCCCACAATCTTTTTGCTATTACTTTGCGAATACCCTCGTATATTTAAAATGGATTAAATGCACACAAGCCCCTCAAAACGAATGATTGTACGGGAATTTACAGCAGAACACAATTCAAGTCACAAAAATTCCACTGTTAAATGACGCCCAAATGTGTACTGCTATATTATTTGGTCGTTTGGTGTCCGTCCCCTATTAACAACTTCCCAACTTAGCACCTTTCCACATATTTAGCATTACATGTGCACCTACCACCATTTAACACCAATTCAATGCCACAACAAATTAATTTGTTTATTCTTGTGAGTGAGAGGAGAGCTGTAATTGTCCAGCAGCTACTATTCAAAATTAAACTATGTGCAATTGAACTTTGAATGTAATCAAGTCAATTTTGAATTTCCATTTATGTCGAACACAACCATGGCGTATAACTTGCCTACTCGTACTCATTGCGATCAGTCACAGCTCAAACGGCTACGGATATTTTCCTAATTACGTCTGTTTCTATGAATGTTTTACATGTGAGTCGTCGACGACGATGCTGACAACGACGACGATGACAAAAATCATGGTCTTGTGGTCGGAGTGTGTCACTCTGCATCTGACTGCGTGTCTGTCTATGTTCGAGTAGCATCACTTAAATGGCGCTGCAACTGCAACAGTGGCAGTTGGTCACTGGAATACTAATCGACCGTTGGTGATGTCGTTAGTCGTCAGTCGTATCAATTATCAGTGTCCATCATTAACTTATATGGTTTGGCTTGTAATTATACTCACGAGCATCTTTAATATAATTTATATTAGTTTTTATTACGGCAACTTCTATATGGAAGCAAGTAGTGGAAATGTTGAAAAAAAAAAACATTAGAGTTCCTTAATAAATGTATGCTTCATTTTGTTTTGGGAGTGTCTGAAATGATGATGATATTAATATTGCATACGTATATAGATGTCGTTATTTCTAAGTGAAAGGAGATCATTTGTGGTTTGCATTTATATTAATGGCTCATCTAAGAATTTCATCATATGAATCGTTTGCGTTTTTCCTGCAGTCAACTGCTGCAAGGTGATGAAGAGTTTCTGATTTTTATTCCTTAGAAGTTGTTGTCAAAATTCCTTCAACTCGTTCATATGCATGTATTGGAAACGTTTTGTGTCCTTGCAAAACGATCTTGTTATATACGACATCCTTTAAAATTGTTGTCAAATATCTTTTAAGTCGACGACAGAGAATTGGATTCATGTTTTGTAAAAACTGCTTAAATATACATTCTTTGGAAAGGTGTTACTGTGAGCGAGGACTTACCTCATCAAGGTAAAAGGATGAAACTGATATTTTTGTCCAATATAAAGTCATTTGTAACATAGACAACTTCAACAACGGATTAAGTTTTGTTAGCTTTATCGCGGCGATAATAAATATAATCAGATATTAATATGTTATGCATTGGATTTTTCTGTTTCTGCCAAGGCATTTGGTGATTCTGTTACACTTTCTTCTGAACTTGCTCGAGAGGGCATGTACCTGGCCCACGACAAATAACGACTGTGATGGGTGGGGGTACTATTAATATTAGCCATTAAAACAACTTGACAACATATATATTTATATCTTAGTGTCTTCGATCTTGTGCGCACCGTCTCCTGTCAGTCCTACCAAGTAGGGTCAGTGATTCCTTCACCTGGTCCTTTCAACGTTGTCGGGGTCTCCTTCATTTGCGCCGTCCTTCGAGGTCATAATAGAATACCTTTCGCGCTGGAGTTTCCAAATCCATCCTCAAAACATGGCCTAGCCAGCGTAATCTTTGCACCTTGATTCGTTTGATCACATTAATGTCGGGGTATAACTCGTACAGCTGATGGTTCATCCGAATTCTGAACTCGCCGTTTACGCATATGGGTCCATATATTTTGCGGAAATATATGGATCCGGAAATGGGGAAATGCAACAATCAAAAACAACACTGCGGGTTGGACATGGGTTTTATGTGGGTTTCACTGGAAGGCCGATGGTGGGTAAATGTGTTTCCCACCACTATAAGCGTATGTAGCACCTTCAGCTTCTGATGCTGATCGATTGAAAATTTGGATATTCACTCATCCGGATTTCATGATGGTACTCTGACGAAGACCTGGGACCCAATATTTGATAAATGGACGAAGCCGTACGCCAGGATAAGGTACCTAAACTTCCCCCACCGGGCGATAAGTTAAGAAAACAATGGGAATGACAGAATAAAACAGTACTTGGAAGCGGAAAATAATTCGCAAACCTTGCCACAGGATAAGTTGCTGAACAATACAACAACTAAATAAAGCCAAATGACACGATTGGGGCACATAAGGCGCACGTTGGATTTGTTCGGCATAATGGAAATCCTGAAAGGTTTAACAGGATTTGGATGGGAATAGGTCAGTGGAAGCTACAAAAATAGCATTCCGAAGGTGTCGGATATGATTCCTTGCTGTGCTACTGGTCTATATAAACATTGATGTAAAATACTTTTCGAGTTCTCCAGCCAACAATAACCCATCCTAGTAACTTCCACTGAAAGTTCAGACAGAATGCTCAACGATCAAGGAAACTTGGCGGTCAAAACTTACAACAATATCTTAAATTTCCTTGACAAAAACCTTGTTATTTACAATAAAACAAAACAGAGTAGCCAAATGATCGTATAAATCGTATAAAAAGGATTGTAATGTAGACAGAACGCAGGCTTAACGATATATTGGGAAATTCGACAATTACATAGAACTTGCCGACAAGGATGAACCTACAATGCGAAGAAGAAGGATATGCCGGATTTAAACAGTACAGTCCGGAAGGGAAAGCTGGTAACACATTGTACAGTTAAGGAAATACTAAAAGGTTAAACAGGGATTGGATAGGGAAATAATACCATTGGAAATTACCATTACCCCATGTCAAGGCCATTTATAATACCACCTACCAATGAAATTAAGTATTAACCCCATATGAAAATTTGTATGTTAAGAAAAGTCACATCGTTAAGGTCTGTAAAAAATTTAGCTCCCATAGATGCTATTTCTCAGCTATGTAATGCTGGGAATTTACAAGGAAATTTTTGATGGATTATACTCTTATGACAGCTTTTATAAAAGTAATTTGCTCCAAACTTGCAGCAAACCTGCATATCACGCAAAGTCCTGTCACGACTGACACAAGTAGTGACACATTGGGTTTGCATGTATACAATTTGTACTGTGTGACTACCTCCGCTGCACAATTATATAGGAAAGTTATCGCATAATGTTTTTACAAGTCGTATGGTAACTCATTCTAATTTCATTTGAATGTATATGAGCAATTCTCCCAACCTTATCCGCTCAGCAGTTTCCTGGTATGAACTTATGTGCAATCGTTAAGTACATATCGTTCTGCTGGGTCATCTCATTAGGAGATATGCGGCAGTCTTTGGCAGATGTTAAATCCATGACTACTGATTCCAAGGATTTAATAGCGGTCTGACTATAAGAATAGACTTACAACTTACAGTGATCAGATAAAAACTTAATTTCCCTTTTCACCCCATGAATGAAGTATGGGATAGTTTCTCGCATTGTTGTGAACTAACACGCTTTCTATTTTTAGATTCACAACTAACGGCACCTACTTGTTTATCGACGAATGCGAACGTCACTTTTTAAGAAGCTCTTACTAGACATGCCGATTGACTCGACACTTATACTGCGAAGTTGCTGTCAACAACATTCGAGGGGAGCCGACAATGAAAGAATTTTTTTCTTTTTTTAAGATGACTGGAGCCATGAGTTGAACCTGTGATCTCCCGCATGGTAGGCGCGTGTTCTAACCACTATCCCACGGCCGGTCCCAGATCAGGCAGTCGACGAAATATAGATATCCCTAATTCCAGACAGAAAACCCCATATCCTACCTGATCATTCACACTTATTCGAGTAGAAATTCATGTATCTACACTCTACACCGAATGATCTGTTATTCCAAGAACATTTATTCGGTTTGTTAGGAAGTATAGTATATCCTATCGAATAGTAACTCTGTGTTCGAATTGTCTACTAATACCGGAATGTTCAAAGTGACTTCCAGCACTGTTCCACAACCAATATTTACTTGTTTCCATTGTGGCAGTTGCCTTAATCTTATGGCGGATGTGATAGCAATTTGCTTCGATGTAATATCCACCGGTAACTGGTATAACATGATATACAGCACATAGAAGGGTGTGGTGCTTATAGTGCCTCATATGAAAACCATGGTCATTATTTGAATCCTATTCAGCAGTGCGCAGTGGCTGGCTTTATCAAGCAACTACCACCATACGATAACCCCATATAGCTTTATAACCCCTGATAGGCGCTGTACAAATCCTGCGAACCCCAATTGCTACCTACAGTCCTCATGTACATGTCTACATATAGCCAAGTTCTTTCCACTAAGCTCAGTCTAAACTTAAGCGTAATGTTCATAAAAACATCCAGGTATTTTGGAGTTTCTGCCAGTTTAATTTCAGAACTGCATAAAGGGATAAGATCTACAGTGAAAATTTTCAACATACTAATAATATTCTGACTCTGCCGGATTTGCACCGAGACAATTTCGTCCGATTTGAAAAACAGCTGGTTCTTGAGAAAATAGTTGGTTCTTTTGCAAAATAACATCTTGAATACGAATATCACCCGCCGTTTTCTCGAAACTTCCTTTTTTTTCTTGACTTGAATGATAACAAAATGTTAACTTAAAGGCGTCCCGAGGAAACGGTGTTGACTGACTGATCACTTCCCAGCCCAAACGGCTATAGCTAGAACCATGAAGTTTGGTATGTAGGTTTCCTTTATCAAGTAGGCGCGCAAAGGGTTTTTGTATATTCGGACTGTAAGGGGGTAAAATGGGCGTGTCACCGCCTCATACAGCTGGAATGTTGAAAAAGCTGCATCTTTCAAACCATTATAGGTACGAAGTCGAGATTTGGTACGTGTATGGGACGTATAAGAAAATAAAACTTAGTTTGTTGAAAGTGCCCCTTTTAAAAAATACGTTATATGGGTCAAATAAGTGGACCGATTCAATTATATTTTCTTTACGTGATTTTGTCCATAGGGCCTCTATCATAGGCTACATGAAGACATAGTTGAACAATGGGGCGTGGCACCGCCCACACATATTGAAATTAGAGCCATTCGCCATTAGAGGTATGAGGATGAGATTTGCTACATATGCTACATGGACAAGAAAGATTCCACTCGTTGGGAAATAGGAGGTGCCACTCCCCTTTTGAAAAAAATCGTGCGGTACTGTCCTTAGGGACTCTATTATAGGCTACATGAAAACATACTTAGACAAAGGGGCGTGGCACCGCCCACACAAACCAAAATTTCATTCGGTCATATTTTACGAGCCATTAGAGTTATGAAGATGAGATTATCTATATATGTAAATGGTTCATGTGAGATTAGGTCTCACTGGGAAAAGGGCGATGCAACGCCCCTTTTGAAAAAAATATTTATGTTGGTCATATTAATAGAATGATTGTAATAACATTTTCATAATCTATATATATTTAAAATTGTTTGACTAACTGATTGGGTGAAATGACTGTAGATACGATGATGAAATTTGGTATGGTTTTTGGAAATTCGTACTTTTAACTGGTACCATAGTCCAAACCAAACGGCTAAAGCTATAATCATAATGGGCATGCTCCCTACAGAATTCTAGGGGGTACCAGTACATTTTAGTTGTGCGATACAAATGTATCTTCTGAAATTCGTACTTTTAGGGATAAAAAGGTACTAAAGTGGCACAAACTCAGACCAATGGGATAAAGCTACAATCACATAAATGAGGTGTTCGTTCGTCTAATGAACCGTTTGCATTTTACCTGTATTGCTTAAATTCTTAAAAAGATTCATTGTAAGTACAGGTGGAGCAAAGCGAGCCGGGAAAGCTAGTTCTATATAAGAATCAGCCATTTTCCCGGGACGCAAAACACCTAGCAAAGAAACAATTGCAGAATAACTTTTATTGATAAGGAACATGTTCTACTTTTTATTGCACAATATATTATTTTTGTTAGAAATTGTTCCAAAACCAATATGTTCTTCGGAACCTGTTATGAAATAAATTGCTTCATAACTGAATTACATATGCTGTTTTTTGAAATGTAATTGGTTTTCAATTTGGTAATAACTCCGATTTTTGAGTTTTTCTTAATAAATACCTTCTAAAAAATACTCATTTCGAATACCATCGGTTTAACAAGTTTTAACAATGATCCGATGGATGTAAAAATTCATTAACGGACAAAAATTTGAATCTTGTTTTTATGTAATCTTTACACAAATTATAATGGTCAGGTGTAGGTCACGGCAAGTTTTATCAATTATTAATTTTCTGTTCTACGGAATCTAGGGTGCAACATGTTGTACATAATTGGTTATAAGGAACCAGACACAGAATAGAAGGTCGATTAAAAAAGAAACGATTCTAGTATCAATACCATTCGCAACAAGTTCTGAAAAATTTTCCTGGGCACTTCTGTTTTTAGACCCATAAAACTCAACCTACATTTCATAGAAGAATTCGAACCTCAGCTGTTTGAGAAGCTTTTACTAGACTTTTACTGCGATGATGCGTCGACAACATACATGAATCGATACCCTGGTCTCCAGAGAAAATAATAATTTTCTAATAAGAACTTTTATAAATTCCAATTGACATTCAAACAAAACTAGTAACAGTAAGCAATTTATATTAGGTATTTTTTCGGCTCTTATACTAGCTGATTTTTATTGATTCCCTGCATCAACATCTCCGTAGTCACCGTCATCAGCAACATCGTCAATAATCGTACCACCACCTCTTCTAAATTTTAGAGTTAAGTTGTTATCACTGATTGGTAGTGTTATGCGATGTTGATGAGGTGGTTCAACGACGTCAGTTCTCTTGCTGAGATGTACGATGCTTTTTTAGTTCGAAGCGTCTGTGTTTTGATGAGAACTGTTGATGTCTGTTGATTCCAAGCGTTCTTGGTTGGCAGCTCAATCGACCTTTGCTTAATGGTTGGTCGGTCGGTCGTTGTGTGTTACTTAGTTCGTTTCGCTGGTTCTCGCTTGTCCAGCGTATACCTCTTCCTCTTTGTTGTGGCTGTTGTTGATGAGCGGTGTGATCCTCGTGTTCATCAAAAGGGATTCCAATAATTTGAAAGCTCATACATATTTATAAGTTTCGGTTCGTTGATGACGATGACGTGAATGATGATGATCACCATCATCGTCATTATCATTACCAACCATGAGTTTTTGTTGTACAATAAATGATTCGCATATGAGATTCTTTCTATTCGTTACGATTTATTTCTTTATCTCAATTATTTTATCAAAACATTAATGTTTTATTTTTTTGTTGTTTTGCTTTACTTGTGTATTATGTTTTGTTGTATAAGTATATAAAAATTTGTTTTAGGGTAAATTGCGCTTAAATAAAGGAATTTTATGAGGCATATTTTTAGAAAAACTTGTAACTTTTAGTGAAAATACTCTAAAGTTGGTTAGTTCATACTCGTATTTCTTGTTTTGTTGTACTGGCAAGGATACTGTTAGTGAAGCGGTGAAATTATATGTGATGATTTTTGAGAATTTTTTATTCTTAACAATTACAACGTAATTGTAGTTGAGTTATGTCAGCAACATTTTCGTATGACAAAACTCGAATTTTGAAAAAAATATTGTCGACTTGACGGGAAGGTAAAGCTACGCAAAGGTATAGTAATAAAGGATATACAATTTTAAAAGAGCGACCTACGAATACAGGCAATTAGTCACCTATTTGAACAGAGTAAAATTCTGTTGATGCCACAAGATGAATATCTATATCAACCACCCAAGCGATCAGCATGCGACATTTTTTTAAAAAGGGTACCAGCCGTGTTTACTGCCATTTTCCCGCATGATCATTTCCGTATGGATATTAAAGAAACCACATGATAGACTATAGACTTGGCTAGAACCTCGATTGGTAGAGATTGGTTCTGTCAGATTTTTGCCTATCTTAACTGAATATATACTTCGTGTCGGTCAGTTTCATCCTGCAAAGTCGTTTCAGCTACGCAGGGATACCAAACTCAGCCATGGCATCTGATAGTTACTGTCATATCGAACTGTCGAATGCAGCTTTGTAGTCGATTAAAATATGGTAGGTATCGAAGTGCCTTACGTCTTCTCCAGGATTTGTCATAGTGTGAATATCTGAACGGTCGTGGATTTACTAGGTCTTCTTACCTAAGGGAAGGCTTCAGATTTTCAGATAACACACTCGACAAGAAGAATCGAAGAGTGGAAGAGTAGATTAAAATGTCGTGTTTTCGTCACTTGCACTGCCTTTGAGAATGAGAAGAGCACAAAAATGTTCCCTCTATTTTTGCAGCTCACTGCCTGTCAGCAATATTATATTGGTAATATTTCGATCTTCACCTCCATCTCTGTATTTTTCGATCTCTCTTTCCTTCATATACTTTTACAGTGTTTAAAAATACGTTTCGTCTCTCGTCCTTTTTATACCATCACCCTTAGGGATGAGGGTATATATCATTTGATACGACCCAAAAGTGTAACACATAGAAGGAGTCACTTCAGACCCTAGGTTTCTTAGAACCAAATTCGATTCATGACTTTTTAAGTCATTTGAGCCATGTCCGTCTGTCTGTCTGGTGGCTGTCCGGCTGGTTCGCACGATAACTTTTGAAAGACGCAACCAAATGTCTTGAAATTTTGCACGAGTTAATATTTCCCCAAAACTACTTACGGTATTGCAAATGGGCTACATGGCTCCGCCCCTTCTGGTACCTCCCATTCAAATACATCATTCCGCCCACTTTAGAAATCGAGTTATAATATCAATACACCCAACGGGATCGTACCCAAATTCTGTACTTAGTAAAGCTATTACAGGATAAAGTTTTGGAAAAAAATTGGAAGTCTAGCCACGCCCCTTCTGGTACCTTCCATACAAATTCACCTTTCCGCCCACTTTAGATATGGAGTAATAATATCAATAAATCCATCGCGCTTGTACCCTAATTCTTAATTTAGTAAAGCTATAGCAGGATACAGTTTTTGAGAAAAAAACTGAAGTCTACCAACGCCCCATCTGGTACCTCCCACACACATCTGGTACCGCCCACTTTAGAAATCAATTAATATTATTATTAGAACTACCGCGATCGTGACCAAATTCTGTATTTAGTAAAGTTCAAGCAGGATAAAGTTTTGGAGAAAAAATCTGGAAGTCTGGACACGCCCATTCTGGTACCTCCCATACAAATGTACCTTTCCGCCCACTTTAGAGAAGTAATAATACTATCAATACACTTGACACGATCGTGCCCAAATTCTGTATTTAGTAAAGCTAAAACAGGATAAAGTTTTGGAGAAAATATCTGGATGTCTAGACACGCCCCTTCTGGTACCTCCCATACAAATGTACCACGCCGCCCACTTTAGAGATGGAGTAATAATATCAATATTCTCGACACGATCGTGCCCCAATTCTTTATTTTATTAAGTTAAAACAGGATAAAGTTTTGGAGAAAAAATTGGAAGTCTAGCGGCGCCCCTTATGGGACCTCCCATACAAATGTACCTTTCCGCTCACTTCAGAGATGGAGTACATCCAACGCTATCGTGCCCAAACTCTGTATTTAGTAAAGCTATAACAGGATAAAGTTTTGGAGGATAAACCTAGAAGTCTAGACGCGCCCCTTCTAGTACCTCCTATATAAGTTTACCACTCCACCCACGTTAGAAATCGAGTAATAATATCAATATAATAGCAATTTTTTTTATTTTACTGAGGGTGATGGTATATGTTAGTCGGGTCGCCCGACTGAAACTTTCTTACCGGTTTCTAAGGCAATACGCGACATTCTTCATCATACCAGGACTTGTATGAACGTATTTTTTCATACCCAAGTATGAACACATCGGAATTAAGGAAGTTTGGCATAATAGTAGGTATTGGCTATCTTTAGGATATGCTGCCTTGCGATTTTTAGCTTTATATGCGTTTGGTTATGGACTTTTTTTTGGCACTGCTTTGATGGCTGCCTTGGCTGCAACTATGTGCTGACTCGAGTTCATATTTGCTCCACGTATTGTCCTTGACTCTTGAGACATGCCTTCCAACGATTACCACGTGTTCAGAAATCTATCTCAACTCACTAATATGATTCTTGCCGTCGCGAAGCAAAGCAGTCTAAATCCGGTTTAGGATTGAATTTGTTGTCTGCTGAACCAAGGACATTTCCAGGCGCTCATACAATGCATCTTTAGTGCAGTTGTGGGGTGAACAGAATTCTCGAACAAAACAATATGATGCTCGAATTGTACACAGTGGAAATATTGTGCTCTCCCAACAATCGTGCTCTGATGCTCTCCCGATAATCATTGAAGACTGTTCCTTTGTCTGTATTTGTGACTGTTTTTGTGTTGAATGCGAAACAAGTGTGTTTGGTGTTGATTGTAGAACACTTTAGAACACTCAAACAAAACTATCTAGTACGCGTGAATTGCCGATCGTATCTGTGTAAAAAAAAATTATTGCCAGCCTCGCGAGGCCATGATATGAGTATCACTGCTTTATATACACAAAAAAATATACAAATCAGCGTGACGATCAATGTTTTGCCTTTTTACAGATTCTGGCTATGTGATCACACACACTGTTTAACCGCGACACCTGAAGTCTAAGTCACCTACTATGAATCCACATCCAAATTCATGTCCTTCTGCATGACAGTTATAATATATATTACAGTCCTTCAGTCGTATGCAGCCCTGGCACGTCTATCGCATTTATTTTATGGCGGTCAAGTCCACCTTATACAAGTTGGACCGAAAGTCCGTTTACATTTGAATCAGTGGCTATTGTGAACTGCCACGGTGGGATGGGGCTGAGGAGTTACGAAATTTAATAGCAGCCAATGAGAATTTTGTGCCATGACATGATGCAGAGGAGCGCAGCGTGCCTTCAGTGTACACAAGTACTATCGAAACAAAGATTCATCGGATGTAGCTCAACGTAACATTTTCTTACTCTAGATGGAAGTGTCGTGGTCCAAAAATAGCAGATCTACTGGCCTTGTGAGCTGCTTTGTATCCTCCACTGAGAAAAATGGGAGTGATATTAGGATTCAGGAGGTATATTTTCCTAAAAATCGGCCGTATTCTCGTGACGCCCCCTCTCTTTTTTTCAGTTACTTACTTTACATTGTGTTGTTATTCAAGTAAAGCAAAAGAGGAGTGCGTCGCGAAGGAACAGTAAGTGATGGCAAAAAATGGGGGTATAAGGCGGATTCAGGAGGTCAGCCGTTATCTTGGGATACCATCCACACCTTTAGTTTCAGTTACTTACTTCACTTTTTGTTATCTTTCAAGCAAATCAAAGAAAAGGGGAGCAGAGTAGTTTTACATGATTACAATTTTATGTTTACAGCGAGAATTGACCTAAAGTAATTTCGTGTTGTGATTTCCAATATAAATATGTACAAGTATTCATAAAATACAAATGTTGCGTGTCTATACGTCTCACTTATTTTTCAAATTCTTAAAATTTTCTTAGCGGGATAATTTTCACATTACGAATTCATTAACACATGTAAATTGTAATGTTTACCTTCTGGTATTGCAGTCCTATGTATATCTCGATTTACAACACTCATAGCGTGCTTATATCGCGTGCAGCGTTTACCCTGTTAACACCCCTTAATTATGTTAATAAACATGATGCTGAAATTTCAATTTCAATTAGGGACTAGTGAAACTGAAAGGTGAACGAACACCTTCTAACTTATTGCACTATGCTCGAGTATTTTCATCAGTTTGGCGCAACTGCTAATAACGGATAATTGAATGAAAAATATCAGATTGTCAACACTTCATAAATTTCAATGGGTGTTTATTTAACAAATAACATAACCACCAACACCTACAGCTATAGCAACAGCAACACCGCGCCAAGAACAATAACAATAATAATTGCAACACGACATCACTACGTAGTAACACAAACAACAGCAATACCAACAACAAAACATCATCAGCCGGACATTATGTATGCGAATCAGGAATTTGTACTTTTGCACTTTAGTTCCAGTGCCACCAGTTTATGGGCAAGTGTCACACGAGGAGTTGCTACAGCTACTCCGCCATAGCTGGCCCAAAGGCAAAATTTGACACAAGAAGTCATCATGCAGTTTTTTTTTAGCTGGATGATGCACTCCATACTCACTCCTCTCTTACACTCAGGCAATCTAATGAGCCATGATGCATGCCACAAACTGAGGCGGCATGCATATGATTAGCGTGTGCAACCGAAACATGTGTATGTGAATATTTGTGAAAATTTCCGCATTATTTGTTAAACAAGACTCGAAGAATTTTGTTATTTTTGCGTAATCGGCTACAATAAATTTAACCGCTGTTTAATGCAAATTGAACAACAAGTTGCATTCGGGGCAATGAATGTATGAGCTGATGAGGACGGACGGATCAGAGTGATTTCTGAATTTGATATGAAGACAACGTGTAATGAGTTTTTCGCTTTGGGCTGTGTGAACATCTTATGCGCCATCTTCATCATCGCGCGGTACCAGCATCAGCTTGAACAGCAAAAACCAGCATCGATATCAAACACGGGAATCTTGATCGGTGTTCGAAATAGTGTTGAACACGTTGAAATTGCATTTATCTTAGTACCATGGGAATATATATGATATGCGTACAGTGCTGTTTGTTTAAAGAGCAGGAGATGAGAAATACAACATTTTATGACTATTCAATGTTATAATTACAGTTCTCAAATAAATTTCCAAGTTTTCCGCTATAAATGGGTAATGGGTAATTTTCCAATTTAAGTTTTCTGATCATTAATTATTGGGAAATAAGCAGATGCTCTGTACATAGGTCCCTTAGCAGTCCACAACTAAAGGTAGATCACATATTACCTACACGTAATGCTATTACTAACGCTTGTTAAGGATTAGGTAACAAAATTTACTGAAGCTCAACACAATTGCTTTTATAGCGGCGTTGACAGCCACCAAGAAACTTGTTTCAGACGCCATGGCCTAGTAAGTCTCTCTTACTAAATATACAAATTATAATGAAAACATATAGAAATAGAAAATATAATAACAAATAAATAATAATAATTAAAAAAAAAAAATAATTTTTTTAGTGCGACAGAAATTCATCCATCAGTAGCCGCACATACATAGAATAGTATTCCAAGTATACTGCACCAACAACATATACACCAAATCTCATCTTCGTACCTTTGATAGTTCATGAGATGTAGCCTTTTTAATTTTCAAGTTGTATGGGCGGTGGCACACCCCTTTATCAAGTCACTATCAAGTATAGCCACGGATTATCAGCAGGTCATCCAGTACCTCTTTGTAAAATTTTCGTATTAATCGGTCTATTGGGAAAGCGGTCAGATTGATTTTTCAAATGGGGGAGTGGCACCGCCTTCTTTCGCCCTGGCTATAATTAATACTGCACCAGCAACATATACACCAAATCTCATCTTCATACCTCTGATAGCGGTGCCACGCCTCTTTATCAAATCACAATCACACTTTGTAAAATTTTCGTACCAATCGGTCTATTGGAAAAGCCGTCATAGCGAAAACTATATCGAACAAATCAAAAATAAAAAATGATCTGAAAATCGGTCCAGCCGTTTTTGTGTTTAAGCGAGACTAACGCACAGCAATTCATTTTTATATATATAGATAGAAATTGTAATTCTTATTTTTTTAAATTTGTTTCAGCTAAATCGGATTAGTGGTACTCGAGTTATGTCAAACAAAAGAGCCTAAAACGTGACAAATTCCCCTATACGATACTTACTAACATCAAATCGATATTAAATTATTATGGCACGTAACTTGACAATACGAATGATGCAGAACTTCTTCTTTTTGGGACTATTTCCACGTGCAGTTCTCAGAATTGAGACCCAAATCAATGTGTTGAAAAATGTTGTATTGTGTTAGATAACAGCTCTTTCACCTAGACCATCCAACGAAGATTTTTTTCGTCCCCTCCCTCGTCGTAAATCGAGTTTATTGCTGAAGACTTTTCGAGCTGGAACATTTTCATTCATCCGCACAACGTGTCAAAGCCAGCGCCTCGTCTTTCGGCGACGGTACTTGCCGTTAATGCTGTTGGGTTCAAATATTTTGCGAACTATTTTTCACTCGAAGACTCCCAAAATAGATTGATCCGCTTGCGCCATTACCCGTCCCAGACGAGTGGACTCTCTGTTCGTTGAAACAAATAACTTGATTTTGTCCTCGTTTATAACCAGACCCACTTGAGCCGACTGCTTTTCAATGCTCGAAAAAGCCACAGTAACATCTCGCAATTCACGTCCAATAATATCTATATCATCAGCATACGCGAGCAACATGTGATTTTTTTTTAAGCTTATACCATTTCTGTCTACTGCGGCTTTTCGCATGATCATCTCCACTACGATATTAAAGAGATCGCAGGACAGACTATCGCCTTGTCTAAAGCCTCGCTTGGTAGAAAATGGCTCTGACAGATTTTTGCCAATTTTCATTGAAGACTTCGTGTCAGTCAGTGTCATCGGACTGTCGAATGTAGCGTTGTAGGCAATGAACAGATGGTAGGTGTCGATCTGCATTTCTTGGGGCTTCTCCAGGATTTGTCGTAGTCGGTCATGGATTTATCAGGTCTAAACCACACTGATAAGGTCCAATCAGGTTCGCCAGAATGGGCTTTAGTCTTTCACATAACACACTAGACAGGACCTTGTATGCGATGGGTAAAAGGCTAATCCCGCGATAGTTGGTACACACACTGGGATCGCCTTTCTTAAGCACGGGACATAAAACACTTAGATTCTAATCATCGGGCATGCACTTCCTGAGTCAAATCGTGTTTATGAGCTGGTGCAGTCCATCGGCATGCTTATAGCCGCCGGCTTTAAAAAGCTCTGCCAGCAGTCCATCGGCTCCCGCAGCTTTATTATTTTTAAGCCTTACGATCGCCGTGATGATCTCGTTTTGGATCGGTGGTGGACAATCTACTCCATCGTTGATGATTGGTGCGATTTCGTCACTTATGCTGCCTTCGGGAACGAGTAGAGATTGAAAGTTTTCAATCCATATTTGCAGAACACTCTGAGTGTCCGTGGCCAGAATTCTGTCTCTGTCCTTAAAAGTGGGGATCATTGTCCCAAAACCTTTACTTTACTTTTTACCTTTTGGTAGAACTTTCGGCCCTCATCTTTATCCCTTTAGTTTTCGATATCCTGGCTCTCTCTTTTCTTCCACAGGCGCTTTTTCCGTCTGAACAGGCGTTTTATCTCCCTCCTTTTTATAACGCTCCGTCACCGCTCGCGTCACCATTGGCTGCAGTTTTGCCTTGTATGCAGCAATCATTTCCTCAGACATTTCGCGACATTCTTCATCGTACCAGGGCTTGTCTGAGCGTGGTTTTTAATAACCCAGTACTGTCGTTGGGGCAGTGGTCATAGAATTCGCAATATGCTGCCACTGTCTGTCGGGAATTAGGGGGGTTTGTTTGGAGTAATTGAGAGAGTTGGTTGGAGTTGGCATTGGCTATCTCAGTGGTATGCAGCTTTGTGATGTCTAGCTTCCTTTGCGTTTGATTACGAGCGTTTTTAGCACTAGGTGGTGATCCGAGTCAATATTTGCACCACGCATCACACGCACGTCCATAACGCTTGAGACATGCCTTCCATCAATTACCACGTCATCAGTCTGATTTCTTGTATTCTGATCGGGAGATATCCAGATATCTAGGTCTTTATGCGAGAATCTGGTTCCACTCTCTACCATGTATGTTACCGACGCAAAGCAAACAAGTCTGAATCCGTCATCTACATTTTTTTTCTTTCATTGTCGGCCTCCTCGATGTTGTCGACAGCAACTTCGCAGTATAGTGTCGAGTCAATCGGCATGTTTAGTACACTCAAAAAAAAATCAAGTATTCCGTACTTAAATCATTCCCAAGCGGTGTCAAAAGTACGGTAAGTACGGATTTTCTGTATAGAATGTTTTTAAAGTATAGAATTCTTGTATATAGATGACATTAAGCCTATAAGGGCTTGATTTTTAAGTATAGAATTCTTGTATATAGATGACATTAAGCCTTTAAGGGCTTGATTTTTAAGTATAGAATTTTTGAATATAGATGACATTAAGCTAGATGGGGCTTGATTTTTATTATGCGGATAGCTTATTAGATAGTTGCCAATCTGTCTAATCAGAACCATTTTGCTTTGCTTTTTTACTATCATTACAAACCTTAAGTTTTATAATCTCCACGAAATTAATGAGAAGAAATTAATGACTGGTACGAAAAGAGCATCAATGAAAATCACACGTCAATTGATTCGCACAAGCTCTTAAGATTTGCATACTTAATTGGAGAATTTATACGCTTAAGATCAAGTACGATTTTTGCAAAAAATAAGAATTTTAAACTTAAATTTAGAATGTGAATTAATTGTGAGGAGAAAACATTAAGCTAAGAGAGTAAATGTTATTTCTTTCCAAACATTTTTGTCTCAGAGAATTATGTAAGATTTTTTATTCTTACTTTGAGTCAGATATTACTTGATATTTATTCTAAGAATTTTTTACTTAATAGTTGAGAAGTTCGTTCTTAATATTCTCCAATTAAGTTCGTACATACTTAATTGGAGAATTTTATTCTTATTTTAACAATTCATACGCTTACATTTTTGAACTTATCCCGCTTTGTACTTGATTTAAGAATAATTAGCACTATTAGTACTTAAATATTTAAGTACTTTTTCTGCAAAAAAATAAGAAATTTAAACTAAAATTTAGAATGCGTTTTTTTTTCTGTGTAAAAGCTATTTAAAACAGTAACGTTGGCATTCGTCGATAAACAAGTAGGTGCAGTTAATTGTGAATCAAAATAAAGAAAGCGTGATAACTCACAACAATGCGGGAAGCTTTCCCATACCTCATTTATGGGGTGTAAAGGGAAATTAAGATTTAAGAAACCAAGAGTATCTTCCCTTTCTACTTTAGCATTTACTACTTCCAGAACAATTTTAATGTAATGGGCATATATTTCTTGCAGGCGCTTATAGAATGCATCAGTAATGTCCTCGTCGATGTTTTATGCGGTGCTTGTTCACAAACCAGCGTGATGTACATGTACATATTTTGCCTTGGTGAGGACTAACAGTGTTAAACCGCGAGACTAGATGTCGAAGTCTCTTGCCGACTATGAATACACATCCAAATTCGAGCATATCTGCATGGCAGCTGTAAAAGATGTCACAGTTGTTTCGTCCTGAGCATCCCTGTATGGCGGTAAAGTCAATCTTGTATTTGTTGAGGACATCCTCCAATTGGATAGACGCATCATTAATGTAGGGAATTCGAACATTCCTGGTTCATACCCTTTAATCATGGGTCTTATAATGTTTGCGGGGTCGTCAACATTTTGGTGGTGGTTTTGTTATTCCTTTTCCTTGGGTTTTCCTAATAGTTATTTGATTTAAGGAAAGGGTTTAGGCCACCAAAGCCACTAAAATTACCGATGTGTTGAGGTTATTTTTGCAAAAAACTTTTCCTGGGTTTTCAGAAAATTCTCAAATTGCATAGCTATTTTGACTGCTGCTCTTTTTGTGAACACTACTGTCACAAGTGGACTATGTAGATATACTTATGATAGCAAATGTTAACATTATAAATCAAATTATTCATGAAATGTAAGACTCAATTATTTTTATATACAAAGGAACAAGTATTCAAATATTCAATTAATCAAATATTCAAATATTTTTGAATTTTAGTAAATACTTATTCAATTTTGCCAACTTAAGATGATTACACAAACTTGGATTAAAAATATTTATTTAGGAACCATAGAAATACCAATGTCTTAACTCTTTCCATGCTTCATCGATGTTACCTAATTATGTGTACAGATAAAATTCGCTTTCCACAGTGTAATATATGCGACAGTTTCTATCTGTTTATTACAACATAGATTACAACATCATCCCACTGATTTTTTATCTGCTTTCAAGTTCTTTTTCATATTTTCATTGTCCTGTTCTGTGGTGGACGTTGCACAAAGTGGGTGGAGTAAAGCATTTATTGTCGGCGTGTTTTCGTTTGTAGTCTCCACTCAAGTGTTATGGTTAATTCTATATTAGATAACAGGATAGATCTTTGGCCTAAGCCGCTCATTGCCTTGCCGTCACTTGCAAAAATTAGCATAATTTAATTGAAACTGTTTCCGTGCATGTTGTGGCTTTGGTAGATTTTTTTTTTCAAACCAGTCATTTCTATCATTGGCGTCCAAGCCGTACCGACAAAGTCATCTTAGATAACATAGTTTAATATAGAAATTGTTCATTTAATTTTAAATGACCCGTACTATTCATTTAAGGCAATTTGTTATAATTTAAAAGAAATTGCTTACATCAAAATTGTCTGGACCAGAATTGCAACGTGCTCAGGTTTTTTTTTGTGTAGCCTTTGTTGCCAATTTAAAAGCGTAACAAGTTCAAATGTTTTGTAAGTAAATGTGCTGGAGCATAGACATCTATGGGCAGCAAGTGACTGCGGTGGAGTTGCTGATGATATTATGGATAATGGCAATGACGCGATGTTGGTCATTGTGATCTATCGTTATATTTTGTGGCCCATTGCATTTGGCGTAAAGAAATGTAACTAAGAAGCTATGGAAAGAAAACTCTATTTGTTTTTTTTTTTGGGTGATATATTAACCCATTGAGATGAACTGGTAGGCGTGGGTTACTTTCAAATCGAAATTAATAATTTATTAAAAGTCATTAGTGTAAAAATTTTAAAAACAAGGCTGCTAAATTTATAATTTAACTCAAGATCTTCTGACTGGTTGTATAAGTTGGTTATGTAGTACCTAAAACCCTTAGAGGAGTGAAATGACCAAATTCTATTTGGGTTTACAAATATATACCTCATGGATACACTGAGTGGAAAGCGGGGTGAGACTGAGTCGGGAGCTCTGGAGGGTAAGATGATAGATGCAGAAAAACGGCTGACCTGAGGGACAGTTCTGCCAGGCTTCTTCTTCTTTTGTCGTTTTAGGTTAGTCCAAGTCTTGTCCAAATCTTGCATACTAATCAATGACAAATGTGCAATACTATTGCCATCAGCCTCTCTCTAGGAAAAAACCACAGAGTTATATGGTTGAAATCATTCTACATAGCACACGACTACACATAGACACCCCCTCCGACTTGCGTCAAAAACATTGTATCGGAGGCCAAAAGACGCAACACCACCCAACGGTAAAAATACCCATTACGTAATCGCTGATGTCAGCTATATTTAGTAGCAATTGGTGATGATTCTCTCGCTTATGTTCCACCTTACATTTACACAGGAGTGTCATAGGCCGTTTAATCGGTGCGCTTTTGCTTACATAGTAAGAGAAGATGTCAGTAAATGTCATTTCGGTTGCAATTACATTATAAGCGCTTGATTACGAAGTAAGTGACGATGTCAGCAGATGTCATTTTAATCTGAGTTATAATGAGTGGACGATGATTTTTACATTACACACACATTGCATTCTAAGTACTTAGATCCTCGCTTACAATGTGATACGGATGTCATGGATAACTTAATAGGTACTTCGTTTCATTTACCGCTGGGTCCCCATTACGTAATCGCTGATGTCGGCTATATTAAGTAGCAATCAGTGATGATTCTCTCGCTTATGTTCCGCCTTACATTTACACGGGAGTGTTATAGGCCATTTAATAGGTGCGCTTTTGCTTACAAAGTAAGGGAAGATGTCAGTAAGTCCCATTTCGGTTGTAATTACATTAAAGGCGAAGATTTTTGCGAGCTTGATAACACGCTTGATTACAAAGTAAGTGACGATGTCAGGAGATGCCATTTTAGTCTGAGTTATAATGAGTGGAAGATATTTTATACATTACACACGCATTACATTCTAAGTACTTAGATCCCCGCTTACAATGTCTAACTGATGTCATGGATTAGTAAATAGGTGTTTTGTTTCATTTACCGCTGAGCCGTGTCGTAAAAGAGCGAATGCCAACGCAATATGGTGCGACATCAACGATCGAGGTGAATTTCTGTTTAATTTCATTATAAGTGAAGCCTTGACAATATGTAGCAGTGGCATGGGAACCACCTTCATAAGTTGTAGACTTCCCTCTATTACTCAACAACAACAACATAAATGTTGTATCTGACCTCTCGTATTCTGATCATTGATATATACAGTTCCACATAGGTATGGAACCTCTGAAAAATTGGGCTGGAGTACCTTTCACGGGGGCCATAAAGATCGCTAAGGTTACCATCCGAATACTTCGACCAATAAATCTGAACTAGTAGAAATAACATAGTTAGCAAATTGACAGTTGCATGCAGAATCACACTTAATGAATCTTGTAGAAGCACTTGTTTTAGCTACCAACAGAAATCAAAAGTCACAATGCCGGAACGTTGAACTTCAGGTTCTAAGATCCTCCTTTTGGCGACTTTTCAATAAAGCCAAAGCAACAATTCTGTGAATCCAAAGAGGGCAACAGCAAGGCTGCTAGCTTCAGGTACTTACATTCTAAAGGCTCGCCCTGTATGGAATTTTTACTGTGAGATATTAGAAAGTGGACTATTTCGTTCGAAGAATCTCTCGGGATTCTCCTGAGCACCTACTTTCCCAGAAATGACTTGCTTACTTATCATCGGCCAGAAAGATCAGGTGGATGTTAGCCTAACTTAAATACAGTTCTCTCGATCTGTTAATACTTGAAACCCGATAAATTAGCCGCACCTAACGGAATAATTCCAGCGCAATTACAGGAGACCTTATACCTATCTTGTATTTGGTTAGAAGCAATTCTCAGGGGCTGCCTCATGCTAGGAGTCATTACCAATATTTGGAAATAAAACAAAGTGATTTTCACCCCGAAAGCTGGGAAATGCTCTCATGTCAAATCAAAAGTCGTTCAACCATCCAGTCCCTCATCTCTCGTCCTTACAACATTTAAGAGGTTATTAGAAATTCATGTTCGAAGTAATCTCTCACGAAATTTCCTATCAGCCGACCGTGGCATAGTGGTTAGAACACACGACTACCCTGCGGGAGATCCGTGGTTCGATTCCCGGCTCCAGTCATCTATATTTTTCTTTCATGCTGACCCCATCGATGTTGTAGACAGCAACTTCGCAGTATAAGTGTCGAAATAATCGGCATGTCTAGTAAAAAGCTTCTCAAACAATGACGTTTGCATTCTTCGATAAACAAGTAGGTGCCGTATGTTGAGGATGTAAAATAGAAAGCGTGTTAATTCACAACAACGCAAGAAGCTACCCTATACCTCAATTGTGGGGTGTTAAGGGAAATTAAGTTTTTTTTTATACCTACACTTAAGGAAGGCCAACTGAGATATCTCTCCACTCTATAGTCAGTACAATCGGTCTGGGGGCTTTCCTAGACTTCGAGGGACCCTTCAACCTACCAATAACCACAAATGATAACATGATCTGAAGGGATGACGGTTTTGTGGCAGACCTAATACAGATGCTTCTGGTGGAAAGAACCGTCAAAGCTGAATGGAGAGGGGGTCACAATTCCTAGGAACGTGGATTAACACAGTCAATGAAGTACTTCCCGAATTAGAAATGGCGGAATGCCACGTATTTGGCTAATCTTGCCATAATCCATCAACTGTAGAAGGTGACTTAGCATTCGCACAACCCGTCTACTTCATATTTTATCAAATTGGACCGACAATAAAGGACCCATACCCACTTTTAACAGATCTTGTCCTGTTTTATCGAAAATATAAAATGCCAAAATGTGAACCCCGTCACTTAATGGGGTGAAATTGCAGGTGACAGCACAAGTAAAGTATCTAGAGATTATCCTCGACAGGAAACTGTATTGGAAATCCAATATGGAGGAAAAGGTCAAAATGGCATTTGTTGCTATTTACCTCTGTAAAGGGGCTATAGAGGGACTACCTTCAAAGGATACTATATGGATTAATACAGCAAGAGGTATCCCAACTCTATTCTATGGTAACGTAATTTAGTGGTGGTCCATTCATAAGAAATACTTTCTGAATTCCTTAAAGTCTGACCGACCAATTCAATGAGAAGAATTGATTAATGTTTGTGGGGAACTAGAAAGAAGCCTATGACATCCATTAAAATATCTCCAACAAGCTGTCAGACTATTGCAGGTTGATTCAGTAAAAAATCGCTGCTATACTGGAGGTTGCTGAACTACAGAAAATAGTGTCACCACCCACCGAAGAATCTGCATCTACACAGACAGCCAGGCTGATATTAAATCCCTGGAAACCATGTTTGATACATCCCTGACGGTGAATTCTTCACTAATGGTGACGGCTAGTATTTTGACATCAGGCTTATCTTCTGGGTATCGGGACGCACCGACATTCCTGACAATTTCTTAGCTTACACATTCTTCTGGCAAAAGAAAATGTTGGTATGCCGAACTCTACCTCACACCAACTGGGAAACAGGCTAGGGTTTTCTAATCGCAAGTGAACAAAAATATGACTAAGCAACTACTTACTTGGGACCGGCCGTGGCATAGTGGTTAGAACACGCCACTACCATGTGGGAGATCGCAGGTTCAAACCTGGCTCCAGTCATCTTAAAAAAAAATTATTCTTTCATTGTCGGCTCCCCTCGAATGTTGTTGGCAGCAACTTCGCAGTATAAAGTGTCGAGTCAATCGGCGTGTCTAGTAAGAGCTTCTCAAACAGTGACGTTCGCATTCGTCGATAAACAAGTAGGTGCCGTTAGTTGTGAATCTAAAAATAGAAAGCGTGTTAATTCACAACAACGCGAGAAGCTATCCCATACCTCATTCATGGGTTGCAAAGGGAAATTAAGCTTTTTTTAGCATGCCGAGAAGTAGGTTATCCGTAGTTATATGAATACTAACGGGACATCGTCTTATTGGAAAACAGGCCCTTAGATTAGGCCATAGAAACTTCACTCTCGATGCTCTCCTTGAAAGGAGAATGAAGATTGCCCAGCATTAGCTGTATTAAGAACTAGGATATTCGTAAACCATAAAGTAACAACGGAAGCGCTGATGGAAAAACCTGTAGGACTGATTAGCAAATTCATAGAAAAGGCGGATTAACTATAAAGGTAGTCAGTATTTGGCATAAGGGAAATTGCAGGTATCACAAAGAGCTTCATTAACCTAAGTGTGCCTGTAGCATTTTTAACCTAAACTAACCTATTTAAGGAAGCTATTTTAATGTAATTTTTATCACCGAATTCCTTTAAACATGGGACAATTTCATAAGTTTTAAATATGTACGCATACGTTAAGGATATGTTAAGATCGATGACATCTGAAATGCGGTAACTTATCAGAGCAATGAATTGCTTGAAATTTCTATCCAAGTGGAATTGCTGATGTAGCTTCCTAATGGGTTAAGCCTATGCCGCCTCAGCCTGCTAGTACAATATATGTATTTCTGTAAGATTATTAAAATAAAAGGAGAAAGAAAATGATTACACAAATATTGGTGAATAAAACCACAATGTTGTTTTCGTTGTTGTTGATTCCGTCTGTCTGTCGTTACTTTCGTACTTCTGCAACCAAGATTATTTGTGTATTAAACTTATCATTTGAAGACAGCTGGAACTTCTCGGCAGTCCGACTGATCCCCAACATATAATGCGAATCGCCAGTGAGAAAACAAGAAAAAAACTACAACACAACCAAAAGCGAAACTAAAAATTGAATGAAAAACTTTAGTCAAAACCATAATTTCTACAATTTATTTACGTACGTGATTGGCTAAAGTGATTTTGGTTACGACGAGTACGTATTGTCTTGGATTTACTGTGTTTTGTTTGCGAAATCGCCATTTCTCAAAAACAAAAACGAAGAAAAAAAATATATATAATTTCCATTTTATTCCCGTATGTACAAATCCTATAAACTTTAATGCTCTGCGCAATGGAAACATGCAAAAGGTCTAAAGATGAAAAAGAAGAAAAAAATCTAAAGAAGTGGAAAGAAACAAAAAAAAAAAACAAAACAGAATGAAACTGAAATAAAATGCACAAAATTATGATTACGATGATGATTTCGATGTTAATGCTCACACGGCAAAAATACAGCGATTGCAGAAAGTGAGTGAGCATGAGAAATGGGAAAACAACTAAAATCTATATCAGATATCGAATTTTGACATCTCTTGGTAGTTTTGTTTGATTTTCTACTTATGAACAAATGTATATAAACAATTTATTTTCTGTTTTTTTTGAAAGAAAAACTATATTTATATAGTACATCATGTTTTGCACTTGCCACAGATTGTGAATGCTAAGCTATGCCTATTACAATTCTACAAAATACGGTGTTCTGCACAAAATTACAAATTAAGTTTTATTTACGAATTAAAGTTTCAGACTTAGAAAATATAACTTTTTGTGGTTTCTGTATTTGTTAAATATCCACTGGACGTCGGTTTGACCATTGACGATGTGTAGATTTGCTTTAATAGTTCTTGTTGTTATTATTATTTTAGTGTTGGTTTCTGATTCGTCTATTATGACAGTTTTCATTTACGACTGCTATACTTTTGGTCATATTTTTCAAAACTTACAGTTGATTTCGGATTAGAAGATATTTTCCCAACATCATATTTACGATTTAAAAGTGTTTCTAAGAACCACAAGAAAAATTTGTTATATCTTTTTGGCGAATTCTCTAAAATAACTTTAAATTTGTAAGAAATATTGAAATTTAAAAAAATTAACTTTGCATTTCTTTTACAAAAAGATTTGAAAGTATTTATCAATTATGTACCATTCAAGCACCATGAATGATATATAAGAGAGCTTCTCGTATTATTGTGAATTAACATGCTTTATATTTTTAAAACGCACACAACGGCACCTACAATTTATAGGCGAATGCGAACGTTATCCGTTTGAAAAGTGTAAACATGACTTTAACTTCAAAGTTGTTGTTGACAACATCGAAGTGGCCGCTATGTAGATGACTGAGACATAGATCGAACCCAGGTCTCCCGCATGATAGTCGCAGGTACAAACTATCATGCCATCATATAGTCACAAACTCCCCTTGGGAAATATATCAAGTTTATACGTCTTACAAGTTAAGTAAACAAAATGACATGCGGCTCAATATAACATCTCGATTGTTGAAGAACCCCGCCAAAATCAAAGGGACTATGACTTAAAGATATGCACCTGTAATGTTCGAACTCTCTACCGAGGTGGTGCCACCATCCCATTGTCGGTTGTACTCGTCAAATATAAGTCTATACACATGACGACATAATTTTGAGATGTTTTACAACTACGATGAAGAAAGACACAAATTCGGATGTGAATTCATAAAACAGTTCAACATTTCTCAGCTCATTGATTTGGGATTTAGTTCTGAGAACTGCACGTGGAAGTACACCCAAAAAGAAAAAGTTCTGCATCATGTGTTTTGTTAAGTCACATACCACAATACTTTAATATCGATTTAAAGTTAGTAAGTATCGTATAGGGGAATTTGTCACGTTTTAGGCTCATTTGTTTGACGAGTCCGATCCTATAAAAGATGGTATGGCAGAATTTTAAATCCCTGTATGTTGTCGTCTCACTTTATGGGATGGTACTGACCGACACTGAGTTTTAAGTGAAGATCGTCAAAAATCTGACGGAGCCATTTTAAACTAATCGAGGTTTCGGCCGTGCCTACTGTTTGTTATGCGATTTTTAATATAGTAATGGATGTGATCATGCGGGAAGCTGAAGTAAATACCATATTTAATAAAAGTCATACGCTAATGATATAGATATCTTCGGTCAAGGCCTGCGAGATGTTACTGCGGCCTATGTAAAGATTGAGAAGAAGTCGTCAAAAGTCGGTCTGGTGATAAATGAAAACAAAATCTAGTAATTTTTTTGTAACGAACAATGAGGTTTTTCATTTTAGACGCTGCGTGAACGATGTCAACTATTGTATTGAAGAGGTAGATGATTTCAGTTACCAGGTTATCCAAACTTGGTTCGCCGAACTGTTCTAACTAAAAAGGAAGAAATATGTGGTGTCGCAAATAAAGCTATTTGGCCTTTTCTACTATTCGATATTACAAGGACTTTTTGGTATTATTGCATCTTTGATCATTATACCCTTCACCACGCGCATGAGCAGGGTATATTAATTTTATTCTTCCATTTGTAACGCTCATAGAGAGGCGTGGTAGGTATGACAATATATACATATAAATGATCAGCATCGAAATCTTAGTCGATTTAAATGTGACCGTCTGTCTTTCCGCTCCCGCGATTACAGCCGCAGTTTAAGAGATATGAAATTTAAAATGCAAGATTCTATACTCAGAGTGGAGGTTAAGTGCTAAGATGAGCACGATCGGTCAAAAACTACTCTCACCTCCCATACAAACTTACCCTTTTTGGGGTTGCCCGTATGTCAGACCCCACTTTACAGCAGTAATTTAAGAGCAACCAAGCTGAAATTTTGTGTGCAAGCTTTGCTGCCCTAAATGGAGGTTTAGTTCTAAGTTGTGCCCGATCGGTCAAAAACTACTCTCACCTCCCATACAAACTCCCTTTTAATTCCCATAAAAAGGGACAAAGGTATCTCGTACCTTTTGCCAGTAACTAATCGCTGCTATACTGGAGGTTGCTAAACTACAGAAAATAGTGTCACCAACCACCAAAGAATCTGCATCTACACAGACAGCGTGGCTGATATTAAATCCCTGGAAGCCATGTTTGATACATCCCTGACTGTGAATTCTTCACTAAGGGTGATGGCTAGTATTTTTATATCAGGATCATCATCTGGGTACCGGGACGCACCGACATTCCTGACAATTTCTTAGCTTACACATTCTTCTAGCTAAAGAAAATGTTGGTATTCCGAACTCTACCACACTCCAACTGGGAAGCAGGCTAGAGTTTTCTGATCGCAAGTGAACAAAAATATGACTAAGCATTTACTGCCCTAAATGGAGGTTGAGTTCTAAGATCTGCCCGATCGGTGAAAAACTACACCCACCACCCAAACAAACTCCCTCTTTTTGGAGTTTTGCCATGCGATTGCAGCCGTATTTTAAGAGGTATAAAGCTAACATTTGTACCCATTTGATACTCTAAGCGAAGGCTACTTCCTGAGATGAGCACGGTCGATCAAATACTACTTCCTCCCATACAAACTACCCCTTTTTTGGGGTGTCCGCCTAACTGCTCCCGCAATTACAGGCGTAGGGTAGGAAATATCGAGCTGAAATTTAATATGCAAACTTTTATCCTATAATAGGATCGGACGAATACTTCTCCCAAATTTCATAAAAAATGACTAAAAATGGTAAACTAATGTCAGCAACGAAATTACATTAAAATAATACTTGAAAAAAAAATTTTGTATATGAATTTCAACCGATTTTTTTGAAACTGTAGAAATTTCCTAATTTTATAAAAAAGGTGATTGTACCAAATTTTATTTCTCCTCGACAACTCCTACTAATGATGGCCAAATACTTGAGTTTTTCAGAAAACCGGTTTCCGGTTTATTCGAAACATACCTTTTTCCAATAATCCGGTTTTCGAATTCCTGATTTAGTAAAAAACCGGGTTAACCGGTTTCGTTCGGTTTTTCGGAAATTGTAAAATAAAACTAAATATGAAATTTAACATGAATTAAATATGAAAACAAAGGAATACTGATTCCTTAATTATAGCAAAAAACAATGTCGATCACATGTATGTCGTGTATGTCAGACATGTATGTTGGTTTTCTAAAATTTTTGATTTTCTGATGTCTGTGGCATAACAACATACTCGTCTAATAATAAAAATAAAAAAATAAAAATTGAAAAACCGCTATAACTTGTTTACTTTCTTGAAACTTGAAAGTCTAATACGTAAAATTCCTGTAAAACTTTAGTTTTCACCGATTTCATCCCAAATTAAATTCCATTTTTTTCATATGAATATCAATGGTGTCTCACCCATTTCAAGGTGAGATCCCATCTATTTGAAATAATATTCCAACTGTTTCTTGATGATTTCTCGCCTATTATATGATTGTCATGAAATAAGCACCTTCTTGAGATCGGAAATATAGTTTAGGAAATAACTGCACTTAAAGTTGTTCATATGAATGTCGACGGCTTCCCAGCCATTGCAAGGTGAGATCTATAGTGACTTCCCACTATTGTACGGAGATCACAAATCTTTTTTTAAATTGGATGCTTAGTTTAGGAAATAACGACAAGTGAAATTTTTGAATATGAATACCGACTTCCATTTCAAAATGAGTCATCTAGCAGCAATTTCCAAACAAATTTTTTGTATTGCATAAGGACATTTCAAAGAAAGTATCCTTTGAGATTTTTCCAAAGAATGTTGTACAAGCATAAGCAACCTTCTATGTTGCTGATATGCCTAGAACAAACCTGACAATGTGTATAAAATGTAATTTTTGAAAAACCGGTTAACCGACATAAAAAATCGGTTAAACCGGGTATTCGAAATTGGCTATTTTGAAGAAACCGGCATACGGTTTCAAAGAAAAAAACCGGTTAGACGGGTTTCGGTTTTGAACACTCTAATGAAGACGTTACACTGAAAACAGAATATTTTCAAATCATCTCCCCTCATTTCCGATATAAATTATAATTATATTTATTCCCTACACCACGTGCACTCATGGACCAAGGGGTATACTCAGTTTTTTCTTCCATTTCTAACGCCGAGAGGGATGTCGATTCTAAGTCGATTAAACATGTCCGTCCGACTGTCTCCGAGACTATTGCCGCAGTATAAGTGCTATCGATGTGGTATGCAAACTACTGTTCTCTAAGCGAAACATTTCAGAAAACAAATATTGACAAAAAATAGATGTGTGAAGCTAAAAGTAACATCCACCTCTCACCAACTCCCCTGTTTTGTGATACAAAGTTTAATAAAATATAATTGTAGTGCAAATAACCAGTTTTATCACCATTTTTACATATGGTTAAGGGTATCTGTACTTCGGCATAGCCGAAAATGATTACCTTACTAGTTTTTTGTATAAATTTAACAAAAATTACAGAAAGTTTATTAATTTTCATAATTTTTTTATTCTAATTGACTGTGGTAGTTATAAAACATTTGCTGATCATAGTGTACCAAAATATTTTTATTGACCAACATTGCTGTCGTCGCCCAACATTGCTATACCGCTATTAATCTGTCAATGATATAATCCGTTATATAAAATAAGCACACATGTGCTCGCAATCACTTCAAGTAGTTGTTTGGCATCACAGAAATCACCTTTCGATAACTCGATAATAATAAGCATTTTATTAGCCTCAGCCTCATTAATACAAAACTAATGAATTTCTTCAATAAATCTCAACTGCAAGTGAATGAAATATGGAAAAGTTTATAATTAATTGCAAGTTAATCACTCAATTAAGAGACACACAAGAATTTTAATGGCTCTATTGCCGCAGCCAGAGCAAATAAAATGAATTGAGGCAAAAAAAAAATAAAAATACAAAACGATTAATGCGACTACTCGTTTCACAGAGAAAACGAATAAAATTCAAATTAGTTTTTTTTAACACTACAAAATATTAAGTATATTGGGGGTGTAATAACAAAAATTTGAAGTACTTAGTAGAAGTTCATTTGGAAATCATTATATTACATAGCACTTGCAAAATTCCTGTTTACTTCTTAAGGTTTTTCTTTAGAAGATCGAAATCTATATCTAGAATATACTTGAAACAACTAACGTAAAGGATGCAGAAAGATGTAAGTATGAAAATATAAGAAAATTCATAATTTGTGGTTATTTACAATATCTTAAAGTGAAATCAGCTTCAAAAGGAATTGTGCCGCCCATGTCATAACCAACAACCACACAGATCTCAGGCGCATTCAAGGCACAATGACGACGATGATCGTCTTACTTGGGACTGGGGATCACAGGATGGTTGCTGACTTGCCAGGGATAGCATCTCATGATGGACGTCATTCATATTGCTGCTGCTGCTGCTGCTGTTGTTGTTATTGTTGCATTTGCTTGCACACCAAAGGCAGCAGCTACTAATGAATTCCCACAATAGAGAATTATGGCGCGAAATATACAATTCATAAATTGAACATTGATGGCTTGGATGTGCATGTGATGTTCAGTGCGATTGGCCGAGGCGGCGCAGCGAGTGTGATGGCCAGGACGTATGTGTCTGCAACACTTTCCTTATAATATAAACTAAAACTCCCATTGTACCATAGTCTCCAATTGTAGTTGGGTACGATGAAAAGATGGAAGCTCGAAACCTGAATATTCTTAAGCTATAATGGGAAGAGATGGATGATGAGTTTAAAACAAAATGAATTGCAACACTTGCTGTGCGCATAGCATTGATTGGATAGAAACGTTGATGATTATTATGAATAATGGTTATTAACGTTAACACCAGCGAAATAATAAATAAGTAAAAAAGTGTATGCGGGCATTACATGCTAGATAACTTTTATATTGCTAATCGATATCATTGTTATGGGTCAATGAACGTATGAAGTAGGCCAATGTTTTTTTTTCTGTTTTTAATTGGAAAATGATGAGATTCGATAGTCTATTTGGAAAATGTGGGGATCAAGGAGTCTATAATAAGTAGTGCGTAAAAGAGATTGTGATTCTTGAATTATAAACATACTGCGGGATTGCAATATTATCATTATTGTGTATACGAAGGCAATTGACATTAATTCTGTGAATATTTTATGTAGATTTGGGTATATGGTTAATCCGTTTGTTGACCTTGGATTCCAAACCGTATTATCAAGTGATATCCGTTATACGATAGACAATTCTATTTATTACAAATAATATGCTTAAATAATAATTATAAATCGAGTTTTTTTAACTGAAAATTGATAATATTAACTATTTTTATACCCTTCACCATGTGCATGAACAGAGTGAAGGGTACATTAATTTTGTTCTTCCATTTGTGGTAGGTATGACAATATATATATATAAATGATCAGCATCGAAGTCTGAGTCGATTTAAAAGTGACCGTCTGTCCGTCCGTCTGTCTGTCCCCGCGATTACAGCCGCAGTTTAAAAGATATCGAGCTGAAATTTGGAATGCAAGCTTCTATCCTCAAAGCGGAGGTTAAGTTCTAAGATGAGCCCGATCGGTTAAAAACTACTCCCACCTCCCATACAAACTGCCCCTTTTTGGGGTGTGTCCCTGCGATTATAGCCATAGTTTAAGGGCAATGACGCTGAAATTTTGTATGTGAGCTTCCTTACACTAAGCAGAGGTTGAGTAGTAAGATGAGACCGATCGGTAAAAAACTGCTCCCACCTCCCATACAAAATCCATCTTTTTGGGGGTGTCCCTATGTCAGTCCCCGCGATTACGGTAGTAATTTAAAAGCAATCAACCTGAAATATTGTACGCAAGTTTTCTGCCCTATATGGAGGTTGAGTTCTAAGATAAGCCCGATCGGTCAAAAACTACTCCCACCTCCCATACAAACTCCCCCTTTTTGGGGTATCCCTACGATTACTGCTGGAGTTTAAGGGCAACCAAGCTGAGCAGTAAGATGAGACCGATCGGTCAAAAACTACTCTCACCTCTCATACAAAATCCCTCTTTTCAGGGCTGGCCGTATGTCAGTCCCCGCGATTACAGTAGTAACTTAAGAGCAATCGAGCTGAAATATTGTATACAAGCTTTTCTGCTCTAAGCGGAGGTTGAGCATTAAAATGAGACCGATCGGTCAAAAACTACTTTCACCTCCCATGCAAACTCTCCCTTTTTGGGGTTTGTCCCTGCAATTCCAGCCGTATTTTAAGAGTGTATAGCTGACATTTTGTACGCAAGATTCAATATCTAAGCGGAGCCTACTTTCTAAGATAAGCAATGTCGGTAAAAAACTACTCCCACCTCCTATTCAAACTACCTTTTTTGGGGTGTCCGCGTAACTGCCCCCGCAATTATTATTATAGAAATATTGAGCTGAAATTTGATATGCTAGCTTTAATCCTATAATAGGAGCTTACGTTGTAAGATGAGCAATATCGGACGAATACTTCTCCAACCTTCCATACAAACTCCCGCTTTTTGGGGGTGTCCGTCTGTATGTCCATAAAGTTTTTGAGCTTTCGGGCTGAAATTTGGTATGTAAGCTTCTGTCCAGAAGCAGGGGTTAAGTTCTAAGATAAGCATGATCGGATTTAAACTACTCCCATAAACTAATCGGTAAATCGAATAAAATCGATACAAAACCAGTACAGAAATTTCAGTCAGTTAAACTGACTGATAAATACCATCACCCAATATAATATATTGTTTAAGTCTTGAGTTATTGAAAATAATCGATTTGTAATTAAAACCAGTTAGAAAGTTTCAGTCGGGCAACCCGACTTACATTTACCCTTACCCTCAGTAAAACAAATAATTTTCTATTTTATTGATATTATTACTCGATTTCGAAATTGGGCGGAGTGGTACATTTATATGGGAGGTACGTGAAGGGGTGTGTTTAGGCTCCAGATTTATTCTCCATAACATTATCCTGTTATAGCTTTACTAAATACAGAATTTGCGCACGATTGCGATTGCACGATTGATATTATTACCCTATTTCTAAAGTGGGCGGAGTGGTACATTTGTATGGGAGGTACCAGAAGGGGCGTGTCTAGACTTCCAGATTTTTTCTCCAAAACTTTATCCTGCTTAAACTTTACCAAATACAGAATTTGGGCACGATCGCGTTAGGTCTTTTAATAATATTAACCGATTTCTAAAGTGGGCGGTACCAGATGTGTATGGGAGGTACCAGATGGGGCGAGAATAGACTTCCAATTTTTTCTCTAAAACTTTATCTTGTTATAGCTTTACTCAAAATAGAATTTGGGTACGATCACGTTTAATTTATTGATATTATTTCTCCATCTCTATAGTGGGCGGAAAGGTAGATTTATATGGGAGGTACCAGAAGGGGCGTGGCTAGGCTTTCAAAATTTTTTCCAAAACTTTATCCTGTTATAGCTTTACTAAATACAGAATTTGGGGACGATCCCTTAGGGTGTATTGATATTATTACTCGATTTCTAAAGTGGGCGGAATGATGTATTTGTATCATAGCTGTTAAATAATGATTAGTAATCATAATCATTAGTAATTAGATTACAAATTTTTGAAAAGTAAAGTAATGATTAATATACGATTATATTCGGTTTTTAACGATTACTAATTGATTACGATTACAAATAATCAAAAAATAATCGGGATTACCATGGATTACTAAAAAATAATTAAAAATAATCAAAAGTAATCAAAAAATAATTCGATTACTTTCAACGATTACTTTTGAAAATTTTTGATTATTTTCAAAATTACTTGCATTTATACTTATTGAATGTCAATAAACAATGGAGTGACGAAAATTTTTTCTAAATATTTATTTCGTTTTCTTGTTAGATTACACTATAAGACAGTCATTTGGAACTTGGGGAGGGAACTGCATGTTGTAGGTCTGGTCGAGTACAACATAACCCTATTACCAAAGTATCCTAACATTTTCAAAATCTTGACTTACGGTTCAAAAACATTTTTTTCATGTGTAAAACGCATATTTGCTAGTAAAAATTGTGATCAAGTATTTAAACTATTCAGTTGCTGAAAATTAACTGCAACATCAAAACAAAATATTTTCTTTAACTGTTTGATTTTGTATGGGACAGGAAATTTGCTTTCCTCATTTTGGCAGTATTTTTGTGAAAAGAAAGCATTGTTCAACAAATAGAAGCGTCCAGTTTTAAAGTTTGTGTGAATCAAATTTGAGGACTTTTTGTTATTCCGTGCACCTTACCGCCCTTCCAAAATGATATTCCTCGTTTCGATCGAATTTCAAATGACGAATCTGTATAATGTCATTTGATATTCGATCGAAACGGGGTGTTATGTATGGTTAATCGTGGGCTACATTTAGCTTTATAGACAGGTTTTGGTTATGAATAAAAATATATAGTTTAAAAGAAAAATGTTCATGTTTTTTGCGATCTTTACGAATTTTAACAGAAATATGCATAATTAGGGTGTAACAATACAGCATACAAAATATTATTTCAGGGTTTCTTGGGTGCACAGATAAAATTGTTTTTGGACAAACTATAAGACTGGGGGTTAAAAACATCAACTTTTTCGACCCTATGCACATTGCTCAGGTCTGTGAAAACTATGGCCTTAATATGAAGGAGACTTCCAAAGTTTTTGGCGTCGCCAATTTCGAATCCGGAGTAAAATTTTGAAAAAACAAATATTGTTGATTGTGAATCAGGGGTCATATTTTGAAAAACAAAATGCGGATACCATTTGGCGGATATTTTTTTCAGTAGAATTCCAGCATTTTTAAATTAAATGTCCGCTGTTCTGTATCCGCCATTTGATTTCTTCATGTCTGACTACGGATTCGAATTCAGAGACCCCAAAAACCCCTTAGAGCTATGTTTCATGCATATTTGAGTCTCCTAATTTTTCGGACTAAATTTTTCAAAAATTTTATCAAAGAAAGCGTAAATTCAAAGGGCAAAATAAGAAAAAATAGCAGAAAGTGGTGGTTTATCCTGGGTCATTCCGATAGAGATAACATCAAATTTTAACGTAGAGATAATGATTTGCTGATGTTAGGTGATTTAACATAAGTTTAAGTTCAAGAAACATCAGAAGTGATTTCTCTGCATAATCAACAGTTTAGCAATTATAAATAAATTTATGAAAAATAATAATAAATTTGCCTAAGAAATTCTATTAAAAAAATAATAAAAAATCTAAAACTTGGCTATAGGAGCTTAAATATTTTAAGCCTAAACAACAGGGGTTAACATACTCCAATCGTGCTCAATCTATGGTTATTCTAAAATCTGCAAAAACTTATCATTTTTGGAGGGTGGTTCCGACAAAAATCAAACATTGATTTTTTCGACCAGCCTAATGTACATCATATATATATATTTTTATACCCTCACCCTACGGGTAGGATACGTCCCAAAGTGGAGTCACATAGACCCTTTTTTGAACAAAATTCGATTCATGTCTTTTTAAGTCTGGCTGGCTGTCCGACTGGTACGCACGATAACTTTTGAAAGACGCAAGCAAATATTTTGCACGAGTTAATATTTTCCAAAATAACTTACAGTATTAAAAATGGGCTACATGACCCCGCCGCTTCTGGTACCTCCCATACAAATACATCATTTCGCCCACTTTAAAAATCGAATGATAATATCAATAAACCCAACGAAATCATATCCAAATTCTGTATTTAGTAAAGCAATAACAGGATAACGTTTTGGAAAAAAAATGGAAGTTTAGCCACATCCCTTCTGGTACCTTTTATACAAACGCAGGAGTTATAATATCAATGTACTAGAAAATTTTATGTTTTATTGAGGGTGATGGTATATAAAAGTCGGTTTTACCGACTGAAACTTTCTTACTGGTTTATAAAAGCAAACGTTTAAATCCGAATTATTTGTCTATATTTTTTTAAGTTGTAAAGGCCAATTTTTGAAAGTAATCAAAAATTTTCGAAAGTAATCGTTGAAAGTAGTCGGATTATTTTTTGATTACTTTTGATTATTTTCGATTATTTTTTCGTAATCTCCAGTAATTTTGATTATTTTTAGATTATTTGTAATCGTAATCAATTAGTAATTAAAAAATTCTTAATAAAGAATTATGTAATCATTACGATTCTTTTAAAATGTAATGTAATTGATTACTAATCGTAATCAAAATTTAACAGGTATGATTTGTATGGGAGGTACCAGAAGGGGCGGGGCCATGTAGCCCATTTGCAATACCGTAAGTAGTTTTGAGAAAATAATAACTCGTGCAAAATTTCAAAACATTTGGTTGCGTCTTTCGAAAGTTATCGTGCGAACCAGCCGGACAGCCACCCGACAGACAGACAGACAGACAGACAGACAGACGGACATGGCTCAAACGACTTAAAAAGTCATGAATCGAATTTGGTTCAAAGAAACCTAGGGTCTAAAGTGACTCCTTCTATGTGTTACACTTTTGGGTCGTACCATCCTTAGGGATGAGGGTATATATCATTTGATACGTCCCAAAAGTGTAACACATAGAAGGAGTCACTTAACACCCTAGGTATCTTTGAACCAAATTCGATTCATGACTTTTTGAGTCGTTAGAGCCATGTCCGTCTGTCTGTCCGTCTGTCTAACTGTCCGGCTGGTGCGCACGATAACTTTCTAAAAACGCAACCAAATCTTTTGAAATTTTTCAGGAGGTAATATTTTCCCAAAACTACTTACGGTATTGTAAATGAGCTACATGGCCCGCCCCTACTGGTACCTCCCATACAAATGTATCATTCCGCCCACCTTAGAAATCGAGTAATAATATCAATGCACCCAACGGGATCGTACCCAAATGCTGTATTTAGTTAAGCTATAACAGGATAAAGTTATGGAAAAAATAATTGGAAGTCTTGCCACGCCCCTTCTGGTACCTCCAATACCCATCTGGAACCGCCCACTTTAGAAATCGATTAATATTTTTAATATACCTAACGCTATCGTGCCCAAATTCTGTATTTAGTAAAGTTCAAGCAGGAAAAAGTTTTCGGGAAGAAATCTAGAAGTCCAGTCACGCCCCTTCTGGTACCTCCCATACAAATGTACCTTTCCGCTCACTATAGAGATGGAGTAATAATATCAATAAATCCAACGTGAGAGTACCCAAATTCTTTATTTATTAAAGCTTTAACAGGATAAAGTTTTTGAGAAAAAAAATTGGAAGTCTAGCCACGCCCATCTGGTACCTCCCATACCCATCTGGTACCGCCAACTTTAGAAATCGATTAATATTATTAATAGACCTAACGCGATCGTGCCCAAATTCTGTATTTAGTAAAGTTCAAGCAGGATAAAGTTTTAGAGAAGAAATCTGGAAGTTTAGACTCGCCATTTCTGGAACCTCCCATACAAATGTGACACTTCGCCTACTTTAGAGATGGAGAAATAATTTCAATACACCCAACGCCATCGTGCCCAAATTCTGTATTTAGTAGAGGTATAACATGATAAAGTTTTGGAGAAATAATCTGGAAGTCCAGACACGCCCCTTCTGATACCTCCCATACAAATGTCCCACTCCGCCCACTTTAGAAATCGAGTAATAATATTAGTATAATAGAAAATATTTATTGTTGTACTGAGGGTGGTGGTATATGTAAGTCGGGTTGCCCGACTGAAACTTTCGTACTGGTTGTATATATCATTTGATACGACCCAAAAGTGTAACACATAGAAGGAGTCACTTTGGACCATAGCTGTTAAATAATGATTAGTAATCATAATCATTAGTAATTAGATTACAAATTTTTGAAAAGTAAAGTAATGATTAATATACGATTATATTCGGTTTTTAACGATTACTAATTGATTACGATTACAAATAATCAAAAAATAATCGGGATTACCATGGATTACTAAAAAATAATTAAAAATAATCAAAAGTAATCAAAAAATAATTCGATTACTTTCAACGATTACTTTTGAAAATTTTTGATTATTTTCAAAATTACTTGCATTTATACTTATTGAATGTCAATAAACAATGGAGTGACGAAAATTTTTTCTAAATATTTATTTCGTTTTCTTGTTAGATTACACTATAAGACAGTCATTTGGAACTTGGGGAGGGAACTGCATGTTGTAGGTCTGGTCGAGTACAACATAACCCTATTACCAAAGTATCCTAACATTTTCAAAATCTTGACTTACGGTTCAAAAACATTTTTTTCATGTGTAAAACGCATATTTGCTAGTAAAAATTGTGATCAAGTATTTAAACTATTCAGTTGCTGAAAATTAACTGCAACATCAAAACAAAATATTTTCTTTAACTGTTTGATTTTGTATGGGACAGGAAATTTGCTTTCCTCATTTTGGCAGTATTTTTGTGAAAAGAAAGCATTGTTCAACAAATAGAAGCGTCCAGTTTTAAAGTTTGTGTGAATCAAATTTGAGGACTTTTTGTTATTCCGTGCACCTTACCGCCCTTCCAAAATGATATTCCTCGTTTCGATCGAATTTCAAATGACGAATCTGTATAATGTCATTTGATATTCGATCGAAACGGGGTGTTATGTATGGTTAATCGTGGGCTACATTTAGCTTTATAGACAGGTTTTGGTTATGAATAAAAATATATAGTTTAAAAGAAAAATGTTCATGTTTTTTGCGATCTTTACGAATTTTAACAGAAATATGCATAATTAGGGTGTAACAATACAGCATACAAAATATTATTTCAGGGTTTCTTGGGTGCACAGATAAAATTGTTTTTGGACAAACTATAAGACTGGGGGTTAAAAACATCAACTTTTTCGACCCTATGCACATTGCTCAGGTCTGTGAAAACTATGGCCTTAATATGAAGGAGACTTCCAAAGTTTTTGGCGTCGCCAATTTCGAATCCGGAGTAAAATTTTGAAAAAACAAATATTGTTGATTGTGAATCAGGGGTCATATTTTGAAAAACAAAATGCGGATACCATTTGGCGGATATTTTTTTCAGTAGAATTCCAGCATTTTTAAATTAAATGTCCGCTGTTCTGTATCCGCCATTTGATTTCTTCATGTCTGACTACGGATTCGAATTCAGAGACCCCAAAAACCCCTTAGAGCTATGTTTCATGCATATTTGAGTCTCCTAATTTTTCGGACTAAATTTTTCAAAAATTTTATCAAAGAAAGCGTAAATTCAAAGGGCAAAATAAGAAAAAATAGCAGAAAGTGGTGGTTTATCCTGGGTCATTCCGATAGAGATAACATCAAATTTTAACGTAGAGATAATGATTTGCTGATGTTAGGTGATTTAACATAAGTTTAAGTTCAAGAAACATCAGAAGTGATTTCTCTGCATAATCAACAGTTTAGCAATTATAAATAAATTTATGAAAAATAATAATAAATTTGCCTAAGAAATTCTATTAAAAAAATAATAAAAAATCTAAAACTTGGCTATAGGAGCTTAAATATTTTAAGCCTAAACAACAGGGGTTAACATACTCCAATCGTGCTCAATCTATGGTTATTCTAAAATCTGCAAAAACTTATCATTTTTGGAGGGTGGTTCCGACAAAAATCAAACATTGATTTTTTCGACCAGCCTAATGTACATCATATATATATATTTTTATACCCTCACCCTACGGGTAGGATACGTCCCAAAGTGGAGTCACATAGACCCTTTTTTGAACAAAATTCGATTCATGTCTTTTTAAGTCTGGCTGGCTGTCCGACTGGTACGCACGATAACTTTTGAAAGACGCAAGCAAATATTTTGCACGAGTTAATATTTTCCAAAATAACTTACAGTATTAAAAATGGGCTACATGACCCCGCCGCTTCTGGTACCTTCCCATACAAATACATCATTTCGCCCACTTTAAAAATCGAATGATAATATCAATAAACCCAACGAAATCATATCCAAA
>OZ035883.1:67841868-68071066 GCA_964034835.1 Muscina levida
CATTGGGCACCCATTTCATGGTGATATGCCGAGCTATTACCAGTGATTCCTGAAGTATTTTATAGTATTCTTTTCTCGATTAGACGCTTAGTTTACGAGATAATACCATTTAAAGATTTCCATATGAAAATCCACCATTTAAAGATTTCCATATTAAAATCCACCATTGTCCACACATTGCTTCATGGTGATATGCCGAGCTATTACCAGTGATTCCTGAAGTATTTTATAGTGATCACAAATTAAGCTCCTTTTCTCGATTAGACGCTTAGTTTACGAGATAATCGCATTTAAAGATTTCCCTATGAAAATCCACCATTGGCCACCCATTTCATGGTGATACTCCCATATATTACCAATGATTCCTGAAGTACTTTATAGTGATCACAAATTAAGCTCCTTTTCTCGATTAGACGCTTAGTTTACGAGATAATCGCATTTAAAGATTTCCATATGAAAACCCACCATTTAAAGATTTCCATATTAAAATCCACCATTGGGCACCCATTTTATGGTGATATGCCGAGCTATTACCAGTGATTCCTGAAGTATTTTATAGTGATCACAAATTAAGCTTCTTTTCTAAATTAGACGCTTAGTTTACGAGATAATCGCATTTAAATATTTCCCTATGAAAATCCACCATTGGGCACCCAGTTCATGGTGATATGCCGAGCTATTTCCAGTGATTCCTGAAGTATTTTGTAGTGATCACAAATTAAGCTCCTTTTCTCGATTAGACGCTTAGGTTACGAGATAATCGCATTTAAAGATTTCCATATTAAAATCCACCATTGGCCACCCATTTCATGGTGATATGCCGAGCTATTACCAGTGATTCCTGAAGTATTTTATAGTGATCACAAATTTAAGCTCCTTTTCTAAATTAGACGCTTAGTTTACGAGATAATCGCATTTAAAGATTTCCCTATGAAAATCCACCATTGGGCACCCATTTCATGGTGATATGCCGAGCTATTTCAGTGATTCCTGAAGTATTTTTTAGTGATCACAAATTAAGCTCCTTTTCTCGATTAAACGCTTAGTTTACGAGATAATCGCATTTAAAGATTTCCATATGAAAATCCACCATTGGGCACCCATTTCAAGTTGATACTCCCATATATAACCAGCTCCTTTTCTCGATTTGACGCTTAGTTTACGAGATAATCGCATTTAAAGATTTCCCTATGAAAATCCACCATTGGCCACCCATTTCATGGTGATACTCCCATATATTACCAATGATTCCTGAAGTACTTTATAGTGATCACAAATTAAGCTCCTTTTCTCGATTAGACGCTTAGTTTACGAGATAATCGCATTTAAAGATTTCCCTATGAAAATCCACCATTGGGCACCCATTTCATGGTGATATGCCGAGCTATTTCCAGTGATTCCTGAAGTATTTTTTAGTGATCACAAATTAAGCTCCTTTTCTCGATTAAACGCTTAGTTTACGAGATAATCGCATTTAAAGATTTCCATATGAAAATCCACCATTGGGCACCCATTTTATGGTGATATGCCGAGCTATTACCAGTGATTCCTGAAGTATTTTATAGTGATCACAAATTAAGCTCCTTTTCTAAATTAGACGCTTAGTTTACGAGATAATCGCATTTAAAGATTTCCCTATGAAAATCCACCATTGGGCACCCATTTCATGGTGATATGCCGAGCTATTTCCAGTGATTCCTGAAGTATTTTTTAGTGATCACAAATTAAGCTCCTTTTCTCGATTAAACGCTTAGTTTACGAGATAATCGCATTTAAAGATTTCCATATGAAAATCCACCATTGGGCACCCATTTCATGGTGATATGCCGAGCTATTACCAGTGATTCCTGAAGTATTTTATAGTATTCTTTTCTCGATTAGACGCTTAGTTACGAGATAATCGCATTTAAAGATTTCCATATGAAAATCCACCATTTAAAGATTTCCATATTAAAATCCACCATTGTCCACACATTGCTTCATGGTGATATGCCGAGCTATTACCAGTGATTCCTGAAGTATTTTATAGTGATCACAAATTAAGCTCCTTTTCTCGATTAGACGCTTAGTTTACGAGATAATCGCATTTAAAGATTTCCCTATGAAAATCCACCATTGGCCACCCATTTCATGGTGATACTCCCATATATTACCAATGATTCCTGAAGTACTTTATAGTGATCACAAATTAAGCTCCTTTTCTCGATTAGACGCTTAGTTTACGAGATAATCGCATTTAAAGATTTCCATATGAAAACCCACCATTTAAAGATTTCCATATTAAAATCCACCATTGGGCACCCATTTTATGGTGATATGCCGAGCTATTACCAGTGATTCCTGAAGTATTTTATAGTGATCACAAATTAAGCTTCTTTTCTAAATTAGACGCTTAGTTTACGAGATAATCGCATTTAAATATTTCCCTATGAAAATCCACCATTGGGCACCCATTTCATGGTGACATGCCGAGCTATTTCCAGTGATTCCTGAAGTATTTTGTAGTGATCACAAATTAAGCTCCTTTTCTCGATTAGACGCTTAGGTTACGAGATAATCGCATTTAAAGATTTCCATATTAAAATCCACCATTGGCCACCCATTTCATGGTGATATGCCGAGCTATTACCAGTGATTCCTGAAGTATTTTATAGTGATCACAAATTAAGCTCCTTTTCTAAATTAGACGCTTAGTTTACGAGATAATCGCATTTAAAGATTTCCCTATGAAAATCCACCATTGGGCACCCATTTCATGGTGATATGCCGAGCTATTTCCAGTGATTCCTGAAGTATTTTTTAGTGATCACAAATTAAGCTCCTTTTCTCGATTAAACGCTTAGTTTACGAGATAATCGCATTTAAAGATTTCCATATGAAAATCCACCATTGGGCACCCATTTCAAGTTGATACTCCCATATATAACCAGCTCCTTTTCTCGATTTGACGCTTAGTTTACGAGATAATCGCATTTAAAGATTTCCCTATGAAAATCCACCATTGGCCACCCATTTCATGGTGATACTCCCATATATTACCAATGATTCCTGAAGTACTTTATAGTGATCACAAATTAAGCTCCTTTTCTCGATTAGACGCTTAGTTTACGAGATAATCGCATTTAAAGATTTCCCTATGAAAATCCACCATTGGGCACCCATTTCATGGTGATATGCCGAGCTATTTCCAGTGATTCCTGAAGTATTTTTTAGTGATCACAAATTAAGCTCCTTTTCTCGATTAAACGCTTAGTTTACGAGATAATCGCATTTAAAGATTTCCATATGAAAATCCACCATTGGGCACCCATTTTATGGTGATATGCCGAGCTATTACCAGTGATTCCTGAAGTATTTTATAGTGATCACAAATTAAGCTCCTTTTCTAAATTAGACGCTTAGTTTACGAGATAATCGCATTTAAAGATTTCCCTATGAAAATCCACCATTGGGCACCCATTTCATGGTGATATGCCGAGCTATTTCCAGTGATTCCTGAAGTATTTTTTACTGATCACAAATTAAGCTCCTTTTCTCGATTAAACGCTTAGTTTACGAGATAATCGCATTTAAAGATTTCCATATGAAAACCCACCATTTAAAGATTTCCATATTAAAATCCACCATTGGGCACCCATTTTATGGTGATATGCCGAGCTATTACCAGTGATTCCTGAAGTATTTTATAGTGATCACAAATTAAGCTTCTTTTCTAAATTAGACGCTTAGTTTACGAGATAATCGCATTTAAATATTTCCCTATGAAAATCCACCATTGGGCACCCATTTCATGGTGATATGCCGAGCTATTTCCAGTGATTCCTGAAGTATTTTGTAGTGATCACAAATTAAGCTCCTTTTCTCGATTAGACGCTTAGTTTACGAGATAATCGCATTTAAAGATTTCCATATTAAAATCCACCATTGGCCACCCATTTCATGGTGATATGCCGAGCTATTTCCAGTGATTCCTGAAGTATTTTTTAGTGATCACAAATTAAGCTCCTTTTCTCGATTAAACGCTTAGTTTACGAGATAATCGCATTTAAAGATTTCCATAGGAAAATCCACCAGTTAAAGATTTCCATATTAAAATCCACCATTGTCCACACATTGCTTCATGGTGATATGCGAGCTATTACCAGTGATTCCTGAAGTATTTTATAGTGATCACAAATTAAGGTCCTTTTCTCGATTAGACGCTTAGTTTACGAGATAATCGCATTTAAAGATTTCCCTATGAAAATCCACCATTGGCCACCCATTTCATGGTGATACTCCCATATATTACCAATGATTCCTGAAGTACTTTATAGTGATCACAAATTAAGCTCCTTTTCTCGATTAGACGCTTAGTTTACGAGATAATCGCATTTAAAGATTTCCATATGAAAACCCACCATTTAAAGATTTCCATATTAAAATCCACCATTGGGCACCCATTTTATGGTGATATGCCGAGCTATTACCAGTGATTCCTGAAGTATTTTATAGTGATCACAAATTAAGCTTCTTTTCTAAATTAGACGCTTAGTTTACGAGATAATCGCATTTAAAGATTTCCATATGAAAATCCACCATTGGGCACCCATTTCAAGTTGATACTCCCATATATAACCAGTGATTTCTTAATTAAGCTCCTTTTCTCGATTAGACGCTTAGTTTACGAGATAATCGCATTTAAAGATTTCCCTATGAAAATCCACCATTGGCCACCCATTTCATGGTGATATGCTGAGCTATTACCAGTGATTCCTGAAGTATTTTGTAGTGATCACAAATTAAGCTCCTTTTCTCGATTAGACGCTTAGTTTACGAGATAATCGCATTTAAAGATTTCCATATTTAAATCCACCATTGGCCACCCATTTCAAGGTGATACTCCCATATATTACCAGTGATTCCTGAAGTATTTTATAGTGATCACAAATTAAGCTCCTTTTCTCGATTAGACGCTTAGTTTACGAGATAATCGCATTTAAAGATTTCCATATATTACCAGTGATTTCTTAAGTATTTTTTAGTGATCACAAATTAAGCTCCTTTTCTCGATTAAACGCTTATTTTACGAGATAATCGCATTTAAAGATTTCCATATGAAAATCCACCATTGGGCACCATTTCATGGTGATATGCCGAGCTATTACCAGTGATTCCTGAAGTATTTTATAGTATTCTTTTCTCGATTAGACGCTTAGTTTACGAGATAATCGCATTTAAAGATTTCCATATGAAAATCCACCATTGGCCACCCATTTCATGGTGATATGCCCATCCATAAGAAGGGATTTCTGAAGTATTTTATAGTGATCACAAATTAAGCTCCTTTTCTCGATTAGACGCTTAGTTTACGAGATAATCGCATTTAAAGATTTCCATATGAAAATCCACCATTGGCCACCCATTTCATGGTGATATGCCGAGCTATTACCAGTGATTCCTGAAGTATTTTATAGTATTCTTTCTCGATTAGACGCTTAGTTTACGAGATAATCGCATTTAAAGATTTCCATATGAAAATCCACCATTGGCGGTATGCCATTAGGCCCCACGAAAATACACCCCAAAGTGAAAATGAAATTAGGCCCCAAAAAAATATATGGAAAACAACAACACGAAATTTTATGATTTTTTGGGGCCTAATTTCATATTTTTATTGGGGTATATTTGCATAATGCAATTAGACCCCAAATGTCTGTGTGACAATAGACCCCAAAAATTTTTTTGGGGCATAGTTTCATAAAATTGTGGGGCCTATTTTCGCTTTTTTGGGGTTCAATTTCATTTTAGGGTCAGGCTTAATATTTTTGGGGTCTAATTTCCTTCGGCAAAATAAAAAACCTTGGCTTTTTATTGAAAATAAACTAATTTGTAAACTTGTATAACATCTTGCACGGAGAAAAAACCATCCATCTTCCTCTCAAGAATTTTTTCAACCGTTATCTTCGCCTCTTCTAACAACACAACGCTTCAACGATTACAGACTCGTTGTTTCATCTCAGCTGTTTTGGCATACATATTAATAAGGAAATAAAGAAAACGTACAATTAACTCACAAAAACTAAAAGCACGCATGAAAAATTCAAATTTTCTTTTTGCTAAAAAAACTGTAAAATTCAAATTTTCTTTTTTTGAATGAAAAAAATCTAAAAAAATTTTTTAAATAATTTTTCGCCTGCGGAGCTTTTCACAGACAATTTACCATATGCAATAAAACAAAACCCCGTGATTTTTAAAAAATAATTTTTCGTATGTGGCCCTTTTCTTTAAAAACTAAAAACATGAAAAATTAAAATTTTCTGTAAAAAACTAAAAACTAAAATCGCGCGATTTTTTTTAAAATAATTTTTCGCCTGCGGCGCTTTTCACGTAATAGACAATTTACCATATGCAATAAAAAAAGGTGATTTTTATAAAATAATTTTTGGTCTGTGAACCTTTTCTTTAAAAACTAAAAACATGAAAAATTATTTTAAAAAAAATGGCGCGATTTTTTTAAATAATTTTTCGCCTGCGGCACTTTTCACGAAACAGACAATTTACCATATACAATAAAAAAGAAAGTGATTTTTATAAAATAATTTTTGGTCTGTGGCCCTTTTCTTTAAAAACATGAAAAATTATTTTAAAAAAATCGCGCGATTTTTTTTAAATAATTTTTCGCCTGCGGCGCCTTTCACGAAACAGACAATTTACCATATGTATTAAAAAAATTGCGTGATTTATATAAAATAATTTTTCGTCTGTGACCCTTTTCTTTAAAATATAAAAACATGAAAAATTAAAATTTTCTTTAAAAAACTAAAATCATGAAATATTATTTTAACAAAATCGCGCGATTTTTTTAAATAATTTTTCATCGCGGCGCATTTCACAGAACAGACTATTTACAATTATGCTCAAATCTTTACCGCTTATTTTCATATAAATATAGGCAACGTAAAAATTGCACCCAAAAATTCGAACCTTTTTTTAAATTCGCTCATTTTTTTTGTAAAGTTTTGTGTTGCCTGCTGTGTTTACTACTCAATAAATATTACGTTATGCAACTAATAATTTAAAACCCATACAAAACTGCAAAAATATAAATCATTTTAGAAACTAAATTTTTTTTTACATTTTCTAAAGAATTTTTCGCCTACGGTGCTTCCCCTGATTTAACAATTTTATTCGTATATGTTCTTCTTGCCATACAAATGAATATAAAAATATAAAATTTGATATAAAAATTGAAGAAACTACTTATAATTGAAATTATATATTTTGTTTGTTGATTTTTCATATGAAAAAATACTTTTTTTTTTGGGCAATTTTCATAATTGGTTTAGGTAAATTTTGATTTTTTATTCTGGCCAACTTTTCATTTTCATTTCTAATTTTAGGTAATTTTTGTTTGGGTTATATTTTCTACCGCCGTTTTGGGGCCTATTTGCGTGTTGTGTTTTTATATACGAACTGCGATATTTATTTGAAAATTAGACCCCAAACACAAATATGATAATATACCCCAATTTTATACAGAAAACAACAACACTATATTTTGGGGCATATTTGCATTTTTTTGGGGTGTATTTGCATACTTTCAAATAACAACTACGAAATTAGGCCCCAATACATAAATTTTGGGGTCTATTTTCATTTTATGTTTGGGGTATAATTTCCTGGGGTCTATTTTCATAATGAAATTAGACCCCAAATTTGGGGCCTAATTTCATTTTCACTTTGGGGTGTATTTTCGTGGGGCCTAATGTCATAGCGCCTCCACCATTGGCCACCCATTTCATGGTGATATGCCCATCCATAAGAAGGGATTTCTGAAGTATTTTATAGTGATCACAAATTAAGCTCCTTTTCTCGATTAGACGCTTAGTTTACGAGATAATCGCATTTAAAGATTTCCATATGAAAATCCACCATTGGGCACCCATTTCATGATTCCTGAAGTATTTTATAGTGATGACAAATTAAGCTTCTTTTCTCGATTAGACGCTTAGTTTACGAGATAATCGCATTTAAAGATTTCCATATGAAAATCCACCATTGGCCACCCATTTCAAGGTGATACTCCCATATATTACCAGTGATTCCTGAAGTATTTTATAGTGATCACAAATTAAGCTCCTTTTCTCGATTAGACGCTTAGTTTACGAGATAATCGCATTTAAAGATTTCCATATGAAAATCCACCATTGGGCACCCATTTCATGATTTCTGAAGTATTTTATAGTGATCACAAATTAAGCTCCTTTTCTCGATTAGACGCTTAGTTTACGAGATAATCGCATTTAAAGATTTCCATATGAAAATCCACCATTGGCCACCCATTTCAAGGTGATACTCCCATATATTACCAGTGATTCCTGAAGTATTTTATAGTGATCACAAATTAAGCTCCTTTTCTCGATTAGACGCTTAGTTTACGAGATAATCGCATTTAAAGATTTCCATATGAAAATCCACCATTGGGCACCCATTTCATGATTCCTGAAGTATTTTATAGTGATGACAAATTAAGCTTCTTTTCTCGATTAGACGCTTAGTTTACGAGATAATCGCATTTAAAGATTTCAATATGAAAATCCACCATTGGGCACCCATTTCATGGTGATATGCCGAGCTATTACCAGTGATTCCTGAAGTATTTTATAGTATTCTTTTCTCGATTAGACACTTAGTTTACGAGATAATCGCATTTAAAGATTTCCATATGATAATCCACCATTGGCCACCCATTTCATGGTGATATGCCCATCCATAAGAAGGGATTTCTGAAGTATTTTATAGTGATCACAAATTAAGCTCCTTTTCTCGATTAGACGCTTAGTTTACGAGATAATCGCATTTAAAGATTTCCATATGAAAATCCACCATTGGCCACCCATTTCATGGTGATATGCCCATCCATTAGAAGGGATTTCTGAAGTATTTTATAGTGATCACAAATTAAGCTAATTTTCTCGATTAGACGCTTAGTTTACGAGATAATCGCATTTAAAGATTTCCATATGAAAATCCACCATTGGCCACCCATTTCAAGGTGATACTCCCATATATTACCAGTGATTCCTGAAGTATTTTATAGTGATCACAAATTAAGCTCCTTTTCTCGATTAGACGCTTAGTTTACGAGATAATCGCATTTAAAGATTTCAATATGAAAATCCACCATTGGGCACCCATTTCATGGTGATATGCCGAGCTATTACCAGTGAGTCCTGAAGTATTTTATAGTATTCTTTTCTCGATTAGACGCTTAGTTTACGAGATAATCGCATTTAAAGATTTCCATATGAAAATATACCATTGGGCACCCATTTCATGATTCCTGAAGTATTTTATAGTGATCACAAATTAAGCTCCTTTTCTCGATTAGACGCTTAGTTTACGAGATAATCGCATTTAAAGATTTCCATATGAAAATCCACCATTGGGCACCCATTTCATGATTCCTGAAGTATTTTATAGTGATCACAAGTTAAGCTCCTTTTCTCGATTAGACGCTTAGTTTACGAGATAATCGCATTTAAAGACTTCCATATGAAAATCCACCATTGGCCACCCATTTCATGGTGATACTCCCACATATTACCAGTGATTCCTGAAGTATTTTATAGTGATCACAAATTAAGCTCCTTTTCTCGATTAGACGCTTAGTTTACGAGATAATCGCATTTAAAGATTTCAATATGAAAATCCACCATTGGGCACCCATTTCATGGTGATAGGCCGAGCTATTACCAGTGAGTCCTGAAGTATTTTATAGTATTCTTTTCTCGATTAGACGCTTAGTTTACGAGATAATCGCATTTAAAGATTTCCATATGAAAATATACCATTGGGCACCCATTTCATGATTCCTGAAGTATTTTATAGTGATCACAAATTAAGCTCCTTTTCTCGATTAGACGCTTAGTTTACGAGATAATCGCATTTAAAGATTTCCATATGAAAATCCACAATTGGGCACCCATTTCATGGTGATACTCCCATATATTACCAGTGATTTCTTAAGTATTTTATAGTGATGACAAATTAAGCTCCTTTTCTCGATTAGACGCTTAGTTTACGAGATAATCGCATTTAAGGATTTACATATGAAAATCCACCATTGGCTACCCATTTCAAGGTGATACTCCCATATATTACCAGTGATTTCTTAAGTATTTTATAGTGATCACAAGTTAAGCTCCTTTTCTCGATTAGACGCTTAGTTTACGAGATAATCGCATTTAAAGACTTCCATATGAAAATCCACCATTGGCCACCCATTTCATGGTGATACTCCCACATAGTACCAGCGATTTCTTAAGTATATTATAGTGATCACATATTAAGCTCCTTTTCTCGATTAGACGCTTAGTTTACCAGATAATCGCATTTAAAGTTTTCCATATGAAAATCCACCATTGGGCACCCATTTCATGGTGATATGCCGAGCTATTACCAGTGATTCCAGAAGTATTTTATAGTGATCACAAATTAAGCTCCATTTCTCGATTAGACGCTTAGTTTACGAGATAATCGCATTTAAAGATTTCCATATGAAAATCCACCATAGGCCACCCATTTCATGGTGATATGCAGAGCTATTACCAGTGATTCCTGAAGTATTTTATAGTGATCACAAATTAAGCTCCTTTTCTCGATTAGACGCTTAGTTTACGAGATAATCGCATTTAAAGATTTCCATATGAGAATCCACCATTGGCCACCCATTTCATGGTGATATGCCCATCCATTAGAAGGGATTTGTGAAGTATTTTATAGTGATCACAAATTAAGCTCCTTTTCTCGATTAGACGCTTAGTTAACGAGATAATCGCATTTAAAGATTTCCATATGAAAATATACCATTGGGCACCCATTTCATGGTGATACTCCCATATATTACCACTGATTTCATCAGTATGTTATAGTGATCACAAATTAAACTCCTTTTTTCGATTAGACGCTTAGTTTACGAGATAATCGCATTTAAAGATTTCCATATGAAAATCCACCATTGGGCACCCATTTCATGGTGATATGCCGAGCTATTACCAGTGATTCCTGAAGTGTTTTTTAGTGATTCCTGAAGTATTTTATAGTGATCACCAGGGCAACCGGAAATATGCCCTAAAAATCGTGTTTTATGCCCATAAAATATGACCTGAAAAATGGCAAAATATGACCTAAAAATCAACAAAAACATGCCCTTAAAAATTAGTCATAAAATTTTTTTCATATGAATTAGAAATATTTTTATTTAAAAAAAAAAACAGCTTAAAATTAAAAAAAAAATATTATTTTAAATTTAGACTTTGTTAGTAGTTTTGGTAAATTTACATACACAAATGTTGAGTAAAATAAAATAGAAATAAATATTTTCGAAGAAATATTCCCCGGAAAATTTTAATGTAGGTCTCCGAAGTCATGAACTATCCCAAATCTATTTTTACACATAATTTATCATTTTCTTTTATTTGACATTTGACCAAAAATATCTTACTTTAAACCACTGTAAACCAAAATTGTGACATTTTGGAGCAAAATTTGGTTTAGGGTTTTGTTACTGAAGTCAAATGCTATTGTTTGATTTTGGTTTGGTTCACTCCCGAAAAAGTGCGTTGCACTGTTTGCCTGAAAATAGACTTTTTAACATTTTATTAACATTTCATTTTGATTTTATTTTGGAACTTTTGACTCATAGAGGTTATTTGTCTTCGGTGACTCCTAGTGAAGTTTTCCGGAGAATATTTCTATAGAATATTCTAATCCTTGACCTCCGTCCAAAGTTGATTTTAAACCAGAGTTCGAAAAAAAAACAGTACGTTACACGTACGGTACGTAGAAGATACACATACACTACTCCTTTTTTAGTGTTTGCGTATGTGTTCACAACCAGAATACCGTACGCTATGATTGTCAAAAGACGAACACAAACGCTATGATAACGTAGTGAACTTCGAACACAATCACTAACTCGAATTGGTTGTGTATTTTTTAAGCAAACACAAACTGAATACACTACGTTTAGTGTATTTTTTGCGGAATGTCTAAATAAGGGTGAGTTGCATACTGTGTTCAAAACATAAAACGAAAATCGGTCTGCCGGTTGTTTTCTCTGAAACCTTATGTTAGTGTTTCCAAAGATGGTATTTTCGAATGTGATTTTTATAGGTTGAGTTACTTGAAAAGTATTTCTACATAACATTGCCAGGACAGTTCTGTGCAATTTGTGCAAAATCACTCTTAGGGATGAGGGTATATATCATTTGATACGAAAAAAGGTCTAACGCATTAAAGGAGACTAGTTAGACCCAAAGTACCTTAAGACCAAATTCGTTTAAGGACTTTTTAAAACTGTAATAAAATCCTGGCAGGCGAAGAAAACTGCGACGTGGTGCGCTGGGCTTGCAACCCGCCACCGACGTATAAACTATTGCAATGAAAAGAAGTAAGAAAAGAATAAAACGGACCCCCAAAATGTTGACGACCACCGCAAACGAATTATGCACCTGGAATGTTAGAACACTGTATAGACCAGGTGCCTCCATCCAACTGGCGGAAGTCCTCGAAGAATACAAGGCTGACATAACCGCTTTACAGGAAATCCGGTGGACGGGACACGGGTGCTCGCGCATGAAGATGTGCGACATCTACTATAGTGGCCATGCGGACAAGCACGAGTTTGGATGTGGATTTGTGGTTGGCAAGAGACTGCGACACCTAGTCTCAAGGTTCAAACCGGTGTGTGAACGTATAGCCACCATAAGAGTCAAAACTATGTTTTTCCACATAACACTTATATGTGCCCATGCTCCGACAGAAGAGAAAAGCGATGAGGACAAAGACGAGTTCTACGAGAGCCTAGAAAATGTATATGACCATAGCCCGAGCCATGACATTAAAATTGTACTAGACGATTTTAATGCTAAAATAGGCAGGGAAACCGCATTTGAGCCTACCATCGGAAAATTCAGTCTGCACACCGAAACGTCGAACAATGGCATCAGACTGATTGATTTCTCTGCGGCAAGAAATATGGTAGTTAGCAGCACTAGATTTGGCCATAAAAATATTCATAAGGCAACATGGTTATCTCCAGATCAATTGACGAGGAATCAGATAGATCACGTGGTAGTCGATGGAAGGCACGCATCGAGTGTTCTGGACGTACGAGTGATTAGGGGTGCGAACATTGACTCCGATCACTTCCTTACCCCAGTTAAGGTACGCACAAGGCTAAGCATGGCGAAAAACGTACGTAACCAGGCACAACGAAAGCTGGACATCGGTAAACTGCGGACCTCAGAGGTAGCAAACGCCTACTCCAACCACCTAACTCAACTGCTGCGGAATGCTCCAACCCCTGACAATATAACCTCGTAGTGGCAAAATATAGCCGACTCCTTAGAACGGGCTGCGAGAAGCGTACTTGGGTACTCAAAGCCGTCTCAAGAAGATGCCTGGTACAATGATGAATGTTGCAATGCCACGAGAGAGACGGTTGCTGCATACAGGGCGAAACTGCAGCCAATGGCAACGCGAGCTGTTCGTGAACGGCACAGGGAGAAGAGACGACAGGCAACTCGTCATTTTAGGAGAAAAAAGAAGGAGCTGAAGAAGAGGCAGGATGAGTGCACTGAGTTGCTCCGAAGTAGAGGGGAAGCCCGAAAATTCTACAAGAGAGTTAAAGCGAGAATGCGTGGAACAGGGTTGCCCTCCTGCAAGGACAGCGATGGTCAGCTAGTGACGGACCCGGATAACGTTCTGAAGATATGGAGAGATCACTTTAGAAATTTACTGGATACTGACACCACTCCAGAAGACCCCGCTCCAATCCATGACGATGGTATTAACTGTCCACCTCCGAGCCAGAGCGGGATACGTATGGCCATCTCCCGCCTTAAAAACAACAAAGCTGCTGGAGCCGATGGTCTCCCTGCTGAATTGTTTAAGGCTGGCGGGGAGCAGCTGATTAGGAGCATGCATCAGCTCATGGAGAACATCTGGCAAGAGGAGAGCATGCCGGGGGATTGGAGTCTCAGTCTGTTATGTCCCATATACAAGAAAGGAGATCGTAGTGAATGTAAGAACTACCGTGGAATTAGGCTTGCCAGATGGTCGGGATTAGGCGGGATTTTCCCGACTTCTCGCGGACATCCCGATTCCCGAGTATTGAAGTAATTCAGGGGAAAATCCCGACTTTTTAATATTTTCTATCTATACTTAGAATAATCAAAGAAACAACATATAAAAGAAGTACACAAAAATACTTTTCTATTATGAACTAGTTGTGTGCAGATTCGGAATTGAACAACGGCCGCGACGAATTTGTGTTGGAAGGAATGTCTGAGCTCTATCTATACTTTCTACAAAATACTTTACAAGAATTTTTAACGACCATATTAGCTCTAGAATCCGACTCGTGTACTATTGCCGATGTACATGGCATAATGAATAAGCTTCTGAATAGCCTAGAAGTAGAATGGATGATAAGTTTTATGGTAGCAAAGCCAATTCTAGAATGAAAGGACTTTCATTTCGGCTTTTTTACAAAAGCAATTGATTATTTAGAAAAAGCATTACGACTTTCAAGAAATGTTAATTTTTGAACAAATTGCAGCATTTAATCTAAAAGACTCACTATTGATGTTTAGGCCGGCAAGGAAAAGTTTTCAAACTTCAAAGATTATTTCTTTGCTCAAGAGTTAGGAGGTAAAATAAAGAATAAAAACGCAGGTTTTTAGTTTAATTCAAAAAAAAGAGATTCGGTTTTGGTTTTATTGTTCACTTTTATAGAATGGGCGGGGGATGATATACTTTAAGTTAAAAGATGCTGCGACGAGCAAACGTAGGGGTGATATAGCACAGTTCGCTTTAGAGTGAGTATAACAACTGACTCGTTAGGTTTCATTGCCGATGACACACTGGTGATGATATAAATAATGTAATCTTAAGAATAATTTCGGAGTAAGTGCAGGCATATACAATTGACTTGGGAGAAATTCCCAAGTTCTACAAATATCCGATGCAGTGGACAATGCCATGTTGTACAGCGACTACTGCAGTCTTCGAGCTGTTTATGGAGAATTGCCCAAAGATATACCAAATGACAAAATATGGTCACATTTTTTACCAAATGTGAAAAAGTATTTAGTATTTTAAACAATTTATACACGAAAGATATAAACCGAATGCCTTTTGATCTTATAAAGGCTGAAGTAATCATAAAATTGAATGTTGATAAAAGCTGTCAGGAATTCCAGTCATTTTAAAAAACTGACAAGGGAGTAAAACTAGTCAATTCGGTGAAAAATAACACAAAGTATATGTGGCAAAAGTAGTATTCGCTTATATTGTATGTATAAGTCATATCTGAATATTGATATGTATGAGTTTTTTTTAATCCATTAAGTAATCGTTGTTATCAGCATGAAACTGCAATTAGTTTTCAAATAATATTTCTTAATAAAAAATTTCAAAACCAACATAATATGATCTTTTCATTTGTCCCGACAAATCCCGCTTTTTAGTCTCGGTTTTCCCGACTTTTCGAACTCGGTGCCTGGCAACCCTACGTGGAATAAGCCTATTACCAATTGCGTACAAGGTCCTTACAAGCATATTGTGTGAACGTCTAAAGCCAATTGTAGAAAAACTAATTGCAAATCTACAACGTATCAAATATTCACCTTACGACAATTCCTGGAAAAAAACCCATGAAAAGCAGATCGACACCTACCACCTCTTTGTCGACTACAAAGCTGCCTTCGACTCTCCGATAAGGAATAGGCTTTATGAGGCCATGTCTGAGTTTGGTATTCCTGCAAAGGTGATTCGACTTTGCAAATGTACCTTAGACAACACCAAATCCTCGGTTAAGATTGGTAAGGATCAGTCTGAACCATTCAACACGGAAAGAGGTCTCAGGCAGGGCGATAGCCTGTCCTGTACACTATTTAATATAGTTATGGAGAAGGTGATGAGAAAGGCTGGTGTCAACATGTCTGGCACCATATTCCACAAAAGCCACATGCCACTAGCCTACGCCGATGATATAGATATCATTGGCCGAAATCTGCGGGATGTTACTGCAGTTTTCTCATCGCTAGAAAAGGAGTCAGCAAAATGGGTTTAGCGGTCAACGAGGACAAAACAAAAATAATGATTTCGACGAACAAAGAGTCCTCTCGATGGGGACGCACCGTGAACGTTGACAATTATTGTTTTGAGGTAGTCGACGAATTTACCTACCTCGGATCTTCCGTCAACAAGATGAATAATGTCAGCCAAGAAATTAAACGGAGAATAGTGCTAGCCAATAGATGTTTCTACGGACTTCGGCAGCACTTTAGTAACACCACCTTCTCTCGGAATACTAAGAAACAGCTATACCAGGTGCTTATCCTATCTGTTCTGTTGTATGCTGCCGAATCATGGGTGCTTACTACAACGGACATACAAAACCTGGGAGTATTCGAGAGAAAAGTACTCCGAAAAATATATGGACCTATCTGTGTCGAAGGCGAGTTTCGCCATCGGATGAACCACGAGCGGTATGAGCTTTACCACGACATTGACGTAGCTAAAAGAGTCAGAATCCAACGACTTCTATGGCTGGGACATGTTGCCAGGATGGATGTAAATGCTCCAGCGAGAAAGGTGTTCGAAGGCGAACCTGAAGGACGGCGCAGAGCAGGGAGACCCAAACTCCGTTGGAAGGACCAAGTGGTAGGCGATGTGCCATCATCTGGTAGGACTAACTGGAGAACACACGCAGAAGACCGAAGCGTGTGAAATTCTTTATTACTTCAGGCCTCAAATTTATGAACTACGTTTCGTAAATTGTAATTGGCCACTTAAGTAAGTAAGTAACTTTTTAAAACGATTGAGCTATGTATGTCCGTCTGTCTGGCTGGATGGCTGGTGAGCAGGATAACTCGAGTAAACCTTAACGGATCGGTATAAAAATTTACCAGTATTAATATTTTTCAAAACGAACTAATGAAAATGTAAATGGGCAGAATAGTCCCACCTCTTCTGGTACCGCCCATACAAAATGACCAATTTTTGAATATTTGAAATTGGTTGATTCTTTATCTTGCAAAAGTAGACAAACCCTAAGAAAACCGAAACCTTTGCAACGGTTCGCGCCTTCTAGAACCTCCCATACAATATGACCTATTTTTAAAATTAATATTTCTTCCTAAAACGGACACTTGGAAGGTAATGAAAATTGATCGGTTAATTTATCTTGTAAAAAATCTTACTTTTTGACACACCCCTTCTGGTACTTCCCATACAAATGACCGAATTCACCCTTCAATCAAATGTTGTTCAAATTGTGAAAAGTTGAATCAGGAATGAATATGGACTATATCTGTTCACCCCTTCTGGTATCACCCAAACAAAATGACCTGTTTTTGGAAAGTTAATAGTTCTCCCATAACTTCCATACGTTCAGTTAATTTATATTGAAATGAGGCAAAACCTCAGAAAACCAAACACTATCTTATATTGGGTGATGGTTTTTATTAGTCAGTTTACCTGACTGAAATTTCTGTACTGGTTTTCTTTATAGTCAAACATACACTATGTTGTGTTCAAATGAAATGAAATAAATGGCTGTCCTTAATGTAATTTTAAAATTTTTCACAAAAAACAGTGTTTGGAAGAAAACATTTTGTTTATTGTTCATTCCACAAAAAATACACTAAATGTAGTGTATTCAGTTTGTGTTTGTGTTCGAAGTTCAGTACGTTATCGTAGCGTTTGTGTTCGTCTTTTAACAATCGTAGCGTACGGTATTCTGGTTGTGTACACATACACAAACTTTACAAAGTGTCGTAGTGCATTTGGTACTTCTTGTAAGGTATGTGTTTGCGTACTGTACTCGATGACATTCCGTACAGAACGGTAAGATACCGTACGTTAATGTTTTTTTTCGAACTCTGCTCAAAACAATAATTTTCAACGTTGACGGTGCGTCCCCATCGAGAGGACTCTTTGTTCGTCGAAATCATTTTTTTTGTTTTGTCCTCGTTGACCGCTAAACCCATTTTTGCCGACTCATTTTCTAGTGTTGAGAAAACTGCAGTAACGTCCCGCAGATTTCGGCCAATGATATCTATATTATCGGCATAGGCTAGTGGCATGTGGCTCTTGTGGAATATGGTGCCTTCTCCATAACAGTATTAAATAGTGTACAGGACAGGCTACCACCCTGCCTGAGGTCTCTTTCTGTGTTGAATGGTTCAGACTGATCTTTACCAATCTTAATTTGTATATGTATCTCGCTCTGGCTGGGAGGTGGACAGTTAATATTATCGTCATGGGTTGGAGCGGGGTCTTCTGGAGTGGTGTCAGTATCCAGGAAATTTCTAAAATGATCTCTCCATATCTTCAGAACGTTATCCGGATCCGTCACTAGCTGACCATCGCTGTCCTTGCAGGAGGGCACCCCTGTTCAACGCATTCTCGCCTTAACTCTCTTGTAGAATTTTCGGGCTTCCCCTCTACTTCGGAGCAACTCAGTGCACTCATCCTGCCTCTTCTTCAGTTCCTTATTTTTCCTTCTAAAAAGATGAGTTGTCTCTCGTCTCTTCTCCCTGTGCCGTTCACGAACAGCTCGCGTTGCCATTGGCTGCAGTTTCGCCCTGTATGCAGCATCCGTCTCTCTCGTGGCATTGCGACATTCATCATCGTACTTGGCATCTTCTTGAGATGGCTTTGAGTACCCAAGTACGCTTCTCGCAGTCCGTTCTATGGTGTCGACTATATATTGCCACTGGGAGGTTATATTATCAGGGGTTGGAGCATTCCGCAGCAGTTGAGTTAGGTGGTTGGAGTAGGCGTCCGCTATCGCTGTGGTCCGCAGTTTACCGATGTCCAGCTTTCGTTGTGCCTGGTTACGTACGTTTTACGCCATGCTTAGCCTTGTGCGTACCTTAACTGCGGTAAAATAGTGTTCGGAGTCAATGTTCGCACCCCAGGTCACTCGTACGTCCAGAACACTCGATGCGAGCCTTCCATCGACTACCACGTGATCTATCTGATTCCTCGTCAATTGATCTGGAGATAGCCATGTTGCCTTACGAATATTTTTATCGTCAAATCTAGTGCTGCTTACTACCATATTTCTAGCCGCAGAGAAATCAATCAGTCTGATGCCATTGTTCGACGTTTCGGTGTGCAGACTGAATTTTCCGATGGTAGGCTCAAATGCGGTCTCCCTGCCGATTTTAGCGTTAAAATCGACTAGTACAATTTTGATGTCATGGCTGGGGCTACGGTCATATGCATTTTCTAGGCTCTCGTCTTCTGTCGGAGCATGGGCACATATAGGTGTTATGTGAAAAAACTTTGACTCTAATGGTGGCTATACGTTTACACACCGGGTTGAACCTTGAGACTAGGTGTTGCAGTCTTTTGCCAACCACAAATCCACATTCAAACTCGTGCTTGTCCGCATGGCCACTATAGTAAATGTCGCACGTCTTCATGCGCGAGCAACCGTGTCGCTTCCACCGGATTTCCTGTAAAGCGGTTATGTCAGCCTTGTATTCTTCGAGGACTTCCACCAGTTGGATAGAGGCACCTGGTCTATACAGTGTACTCACATTCCAGGTGCATATCCTCAAATCATGGTCCTTAATTCGTTTGCGGTGGTCGTTAACATTTTGGGGGGTCCGTTTTATTCTTTTCTTACTTCTTTTTATTGCAATAGTTTAAGCGTCAGTGGCGGGTTGCAAAGCCCAGCGCACCACGTCGCATTTTTCTCCTCCTGTCAGGATTTTATTACAGCCGCCCATTCTGGGTCAGACGCTGACCAGGGTATTCGCTCACTCTGAGCCGACGTGCCTGGATTTGAAGTTTCGTCCCTCACAGTAAGCCGTGCTTTGACGGGTGTCAAAGCCACGTTTCCAGGCGTCACCACGTGAAGGTACTCCGTCCTCAGTAGTACCACGAATACGGAGCTCTGTGAGTAGACTTGAAATGCAATTGGCAAGGATTACTCTGGGTTTGCCAAGTTAAACCGATCAGAAGCTTTTTCTTGCATCACACTCCCGACGCTTATGTCACCTCTATTCTTCTTAATTGTTCTTGACGATGTGCTAAATGCAACCATAGCTAAAAAGAGGTTTGCCATGGGACCTACGCAGTCACTTAGAAGAACACGCCTTTGCTGATGACATCACCTTCCTCTCCGTCAAGTATTTTGATCTACAGATCAAATAACATCTTCTTAACCAAAACGCTCAAGCCTACATATTACATATTATATTAACATACATATTATATTAACATCAACAAAACGGAATACATCTCTACCTGCGGTTCCGATATAAACCTAAACGTTTATGGTAAACAAATCAAACGCAATTCCCACTTCTGCTATCTGGGCAGTCTAATTAGCCCTGAAGGCCGTACCACACTCGATGACACTTCCCGCATTAGCAAAGGAAGACAAGAATTCGCCATGCTGAACAAAGTCTGGTCCTCAAATGAGATTTTCCGTAACACCAGACTACACTACACACTTGGTCTTCGATAGCTCAGTGGAAGCGACTTAGACTAGCAATCGAAAGGTGCCGGGTTCGATTCCCGGCCGGGGCACTGGCCAAATCAACATCGATGAAAAATTACCTTTTAAATACTTTCGAGTTCTCCAGCCAACCAAACTCATCCTACTACAAAAATCCAGATTGCTCAAGGACCAAGGAAAATTATTTATCAACATCACAAAAAAATCAACAAAACCAGCTGGCGCCATCTTTGGTGGAATTTGGCGATTAAAACTCACAACAACAACACCTAACATTCCTTGGCACAAACCTTGTTATCTACAAAGGAACGAAACCGAGTTGCCAACAATGATCGTATGACAATCGGATTATATGCCCGATCGAGTGCCGATAAATTGAAAATTGGTATAAAGAATTATCACCCCAGATGATTCCGCAAGATGTTACAACAACAACAACAACACACTTGGGACATACACTTTGCAAAGACGACGAAGAAATCTGTCGCCGTATTCTATGGTGAAACCCACAGGGTACAAGATGTCAGGGCAGACCAAGAACATCATGGCGTCGCACAGTGGGGTATGGGACCCCCAAAACGGAGATTAATTCAAAAATGAAAATTGCGATTTCCAATATAAGTTTTGTACTAAATAATTGTACACAGGAAACTGATTCAATAGGTACTAGAATCAATTACATATGTTATTTATTTATAGTTCTATGCTCTCTCAAACTTCGGAAATTTTTTCGACTTTTCTACGTGTTAGCGAAAAGTGAAATATCGATATTTTGGAGTGAAAGTTTTTGCCTTTTAGTCATCTAAAAACCGAATTATTGTTATGGATTATTCAACGTCAGCTATTGAAGAATAGGAATAAGATTTAGTTGTATACAATAAATATGTATATATATTTTTAATTATTTTTGAAAAAATTGTCTAAATTTAAGGAATTTTTGAAATGTATGTAGATTTTTAAAATGGTTCCGGGTAAAACCCTGTTGTAAAATTAACATAATTGTAAAATATAACATCTGTACTTACAAAATCAAGAAAAACATTTTGCGCGTTTCTGCGCCAATTTGTGTTATTAAATAAATTGTGATGTTGTCATTTTCTTTATTTTTGCTGTGTTGAAATTTTTTGCTGAGCATTAATTTTTAATTATAGCCTACATAAGGCAGTATATGCTTATTTGTCTTGATAATATTCAAATTGAAAATATGGGTAAATGACATTATTTCACAACATCTCTAGATTTTATACCCGTCACAGCATCTTTTTTCAAACAGTTAAAATATTAACATATTTGGGAAAATTAATTTAGAACTGTTTAATAACAATCACTAAAACTAGTTGTTCATGCAAAATTCAGAGAAATACCTTCTAACTAGTACAAGTTTCTTTTATAAAATATGATTCATTTCGAGGTTTGTTTTTTAAATGGTTTTATTTACAAAACGCGAGTGACTGATTCCGAACTGTTATTTGGTTGGTATTTAATGTTGTTTGACATTTTATCAAGAAGTAACTAAAATGGAAACAGCAACTCCAAAAATAATTTGTTTGTAAAAAATATTTTTCGAGCCGTTCGCTCAACAAGTAGTGTGCATAATAGACTATCTGAGAGCGCTATTGTCAATATCATTCTCACATTTTAGCCTCAGTGTACGTTACTGGATAATACGCAACCAAAAATACCACTTCCATCCGATATAGAGGAGAATGTTGCGCCTGTACCGGAGACCGTTAATAAAGATACCGACCAGTCGATTAGACACCGTGAGCATTCTATGCACGCTTTGCATTAGATATGCAACAACTTGGAATGACGCTATTATGATGAATTCCCATTGGCAGTTTTTTCCTTTCCCAACGCCTCCGCCCCACCCCGCCGAGATTGCTCTATGCAGATACTTATTCACATGTATACAGCTTTTTGTTCCACCCTTTATATAAATACATAAGTGTTTATATATATGAACATAAGCATTTATATATATTTTAAACAGTGAAAACATAAGTCAATATCAAAATTTCAAAGAGATCGGATACAAACCGTAGCTTTTACAAAGGTTTGATTCTACTACGGTATTTATACATATAAGTATATATATGAAGACTTTATGTATACATGGGCCGATTTCTTAAAAACTTCAAACCAATCGATCTTATAGCAAAAGGATCATCTGTGCCAAATTTGGCAAAGATCGGACGCTTCCTTGAATTAATCTCCGTTTTGGGTGTTCAATACCCCACTGTGCGTCGCACGATGGACGCTGACCTTACGTGGAACAACCTGAGAATCCTGGCCAGAGATCGCACCAATTACAATTCTTTTCGGTACTTCCTATATAAATGACCCAAATAGCCCATTTATTTACTTGACCTTTACATAACACGAATGAGATATTGAAAAGAGCTAGTCCATTTGTGTAGTTAGCATATAGTTTTAGACTTATTCAACGGGACTTACAGTAAAACGACAAATTTGAACGTCATCTGTTTGACAAGCTTTTAGTTAACATGCTGATTGTTTCGACTACTGTGAAGATACTGTCGCCACATAGAGGGTGGCCTGGTAGTTCTAAACTTCTAAACGCCCACTTACATATCTTTTTATACCATCACCCTTAGGGATGAGGGTATATATCATTTGATACGACCCAAAAGTGTAACACATAGAAGGAGTCACTTTAGACCCTAGGTTTCTTTGAACCAAATTCGATTCATGACTTTTTAAGTCGTTTGAGCCATGTCCGTCTGTCTGTCCGTCTGTCTGGCTGTCCGGCTGGTTCGCACGATAACTTTCGGAAGACGCAACCAAATGTTTTGAAATTTTGCACGAGTTATTATTTTCTCAAAACTACTTACGGTATTGCAAATGGGCAACATGGCTCCGCCCCTTCTGGTACCTCCCATACAAATACATCATTCCGCCCACTTTAGAAATCGAGTAATAATATCAATACACCCTACGGGATCGTCCCCAAATTCTGTATTTAGTAAAGCTATAACAGGATAAAGTTTTGGAATACATTTTGAAAGGCTAGCCACGCCCCTTCTGGTACCTCCCATACAAATCTACCTTTCCGCCCACTATAGAGATGGAGAAATAATATCAATAAATCAAACTTGATCGTACCCAAATTCTATTTTTAGTAAAGCTATAACAGGATAAAGTTTTAGAGACAAAAATTTGAAGTCTATCCACGCCCCATCTTGTACCTCCCATACATATCTGGTACCGCCCACTTTAGAAATCGAGTAATAATATCAATACACCCTACGGGATCGTCCCCAAATTCTGTATTTAGTAAAGCTATAACATAATAAAGTTTTGGAAAAAATTTTGAAAGTCTAGCCACGCCCCTTCTGGTACCTCCCATACAAATCTACCTTTCCGCCCACTATAGAGATGGAGAAATAATATCAATAAATCAAACGTGATCGTACCCAAATTCTATTTTTAGTAAAGCTATAACAGGATAAAGTTTTAGGGAAAAAAATTTGAAGTCTATCCACGCCCCATCTTGTACCTCCCATACACATCTGGTACCACCCACTTTAGAAATCGATTAATATTATTAAAAGACCTAACGCGATCGTGCCCAAATTCTGTATTTGGTAAAGTTCAAGCAGGATAAAGTTTTGGAGAAAAAATCTGGAAGTCTAGACACGCTCCTTCTGGTACCTCCCATACAAATCTACCTTTCCGCCCGCTATAGAGATGGAGAAATAATATAAATAAATCAAACGTGATCGTACCCAAATTCTATTTTTAGTAAAGCTATAACAGGATAAAGTTTTAGAGAAAAAATCTGGAAGTCTGGACACGCCCCTTCTGGTACCTCCCATACACATGTACCACTCCGCCCACTTTAGAAATATGGTAATAATATCAATACACTCGACACGATCGTGCCCAAATTCTGTATATTGTTATGTTATAACAGGACAAAGTTTTGGACAAAAAATTGGAAGTCTAGCGATGCCCCTTATGGTACCTGCCATACAAATGTAGTAATAATATCAGTACACCCAACTCAATCGTGCCCAAATTCTGTAATTAGTAAAGCTATAACAGGATAAAGTTATGGAGAATAAATCTGGAAGCCTAAACACACCCCTTCTCGTACTTCCCATACAAGTGTACCACTCCGCCCACTTTCGAAATCGAGTAATAAGTTCAATATAGTAGAAAATTATTTGTTTTACTGAGGGTAAGGGTAAATGTAAGTCGGGTTGTCCGACTGAAACTTTCTAACTGGTTTTAATTACAAATCGGTTAATTTCAATAACGCAAGACTTAAACAATATCTTATATTGGGTGATGGTATTTATCAGTCAGTTTAACTGACTGAAATTTCTGTAGTGGTTTCAAGTACATAGAATGCATTTAAACTTCGCACATATCAAATGTTTATTAAACACTGACTTAGAAATAAATATAGACCGCAAACTGTTGAATTGAACTTATGGCACCTTTGACGCAAATTTAAATTTTTTTGTAAACACTGTCGAAAAAACTGTATATATAAATATTTCACATACATGCCAAAATACAAATGTTTGTCGGTGTGTTATGTGTTTCTTAGATAGTGTTTTACACACCCCTATTTTTGGGCCATAATGACCACCTTGTCCATTTTATGAATGAAAAATATTTGCAAAAGGCACAAAAAGATAACTAATGATTGCAGATTGACCGCAACAAATGTGGCTAATTGCTATTTTATGTCTATTTTATGGTAATAACTTCATCGAAGGATGTCACATTTCCGACATTTGGAGATGTCGTGGGAGTCTGTGTGTGTGTGTCTGTTTATTAAGGATTTAACAATCGACCGCTCATGTGTTTCATCATTGTCTATTGTTTTTTATTCGTATTTTTTGTTGTCTTAAGGAAACAATATCTAGCTACATCATTTATAATAATCAGTTCTGAAGGATTATGTTATAATAAAAAATGAATTTACTGCACATGTTGTTTAATGCAGAAAAACTGTTCCGTTACGTTTTTATATTAAATTGGTAGAATTATGGAAACAAAATATATTGCATCGAATGAATGAGATTTGAGAGAGTTTTTCGTATTCAGTGGTCATTTCTACAAAAAGTTTCACCGGGGCCAAAAATTTAAATGTTAGTAAACATATGACAATTTCTAACTTTTTCTTAAATAGGTAATTCCACGTAAAACGGCACAGTACAGAAAATAATATAATGGTATATTTTAAATAAAAATCAATTATTGTCTACAAGAGAATGGCAATTATGGACAAATGGTAAAAATTATATTTTTTATTTAATTTTACTCAATTTGCCAATAGTTTGAAATTAACATATAACGAACACTCTGTTATCCTTCTTTATATGTTAGGACCTACTATAACATTTGCTTATATTCCATTTATCTTCCTTGAAAATAGCTGTTAGCTCTGTTTGCCTTCTCTTAAAGTTTCCACTTCGTATGTATTATAATAAATGTTATATGAGTTAATAGAAATACTTGAATTTTGTGTATTTAAAAACCACTTTTTTAAAAATTAGTTTTTAAACAGTTTAATTTTAATTTATTTTTATAAAATATATATAAATATATATCCTATGCTATATATTATATTATACATACTTATCCTATTAATATTATAAATGTGAATGTCTGTCTGTTTGTTTGTTTGTTTGTTTGTTTGTTTGTTTGTTTGTTTGTATGTTTGTTGCTCAATTACGCCTAAACGGCTGAACCGATTTCAATAAAATTTGGAAGACAGTTAGTGTACTATATGGAAATTGCCGTAGGCTATATTTTTTTTAATTTTTGACTCCATGGGCGGAGTGGGCGTGGCAAAACTTTTTTTCGAGATAGGGAGATACAATTTAATACACAGATAGTACTCGACAACACGAATATGAATGTGCATACGAAATTTTAAATTTGGACCCAATGGGCGGAGTGGGTGTGGCAAAACTTTTTTTCGAGCTAGGGAGATAAAATGTAATACACAGATAGTACTCGACAACACGAATATGAATATGCAGACGAAATTTAAATTTTTGACCCAATGGCCGGAGTGGGCGTGGCAAAACTTTTTTTAGAGCTAGAGAGATAAAATTTGGTACATAGATAGTACTCTGTTACACGAATATGAATATGCTGACGAAATTATAATTTTGTATCAGTGGGCGGAGAGGGCGTGACCAAACTGTATTTTAGCCCCAGAGAGATAAAATTCGGTATACAAATAGTAATCGATAATAGGAATATGAATATGCAGACGGAATTTAAATATTCGATCAGTGGGGGAAGGGCCGTAACAAAACTGCATTTTAGTCCTAGAGAGATAAAATTTAATACAGTAACATTATTCAACAACAGTGGGATCAGTGGGCGAAGGGGACGTGGCAAAACTGTGTTTTCGTCCTAGAGAAATAAAATTTGGTACACATATAGTATTCGACAACACGAATATAAATATGAAATCAAAATTTAAATTTATAGTCAGTGGAAGGAGTGGGCGTGACAAAACTTAATTTAAGCCCAGAGAGATAAAATTTAGCACCCAGATAGTACACTACAACACGAATATGAATATTAAGACGACATTTAAATTTTCCATCATTGGGGGAAGGGGGTGTGGCAAAACTGTATTTTAGGCCTAGAGAGATAAAATTTAATACACAATTAATATTCGACTACACGAATATAAATTTACAAACGAAATTTATATTTTGGATCGGTGGGCGTGTACAACTGTATTTTAGCCCTAGAGACACCCATTGACCAACAAGTTTTTTAATTGTGTCGAAAACTCTATTTACTGTATCAAAAAGTACTTTTATATCTATCAAAAAGTACTGCTCTTGAAGCAAAGAAAAAGGACTAAAAAAAATTGTTTCTTAAATTCCTAATATTTTGAAATTTTATTTGCTGACACTTTTGACAACATGTTTTTCAGAATTGTGTCAGTAAATTTTTAGGACTATTTACACTGCGTCAATTTGTTTTGTCAAAAATTTTTTCAATAAGTTGTCAGAAAAAGTTTGTCGAGGAAAAAGTTCAAAGGGAAATACTAACAATGATGTCAGTACTATAAATGAGCCACGAATATACCGACAAAATATTTATTTTTGGTCGGCGGGAATGATTTATTTCCGATCGGTGGGAAGAAAGGAAAGTGGGAGTAATGTTTTTAGGGCTATATACGTAATATTTGTATACAGATGGTACTTGGCGTTATTGATATGAATTTGGTGACGTATGTTTTGATACCGTGTGTTTGATATGAGACGTTGTTAATTTTATCAGGTTAAGGAGTAACTTGGGGTAGCGAATAGTTTACCGAGCGTACAAGAACGACGCTTAAGCTTACCCCTTTGAGAAGCGTGCCAAACATATTATAGGTATTCGACAATTTAGCAATAGCGAAGCATTGCCGGGTCCACTAGTACTATATAAAAATATTTATTCATTATTATTATTACAATGTGGTTGCTAACAGTAATAGAAAATTCAAGTGCGTTTCATGACTAAAAATAAAATTGTAACTGCTCATACAAAATACACATATTAAGTATTGAAATTATTTAGTTTTTTCAACACAAACGACATTTGACTTCATGACATGCTTCTTTTAATTTCATATTTACTTATTTTGCTTTTATTTATTTGTAGTTTGGTTGATATTAGAGATGGGCACGTGAGTAAATTTGACTCACGTTCACGCACGCTCACGTGATTGAAATTGTCACTCACGCTAGAAAATTTTTTCGCTACTCACGTTCACGCACGCTCACGTGAGTAAATTTTGTACTCACGCACGTTCACGTGAGCGTGAATCACGACAATCACGCCAAAGAAAAAGTACAAAAAAATTATTATTATGTTTCGAATTTCGAAGCAAAACAGAACGATATGACAAGACACCAATATAAATATATATATCGATGGAACAGTATCTTCTTTCCAAATCCACTGATCAATTTAATATCGGTTGATATTCAACCACATAACTGGCTTATATGTGCGGAAAGGTACGAAAAACCGGTCTCATAGTGGTCTTTATGAGAAATTTAGGGTATCTATACACAATCGGATTGTATTGATATGTTCACGAAAGTTGTTCAAAGTTACCGTGGCTACAATTTGACGAACATTGTTAGTGAAAAATTTAGACTCCCTCAAAGTAATGCTGCAAAATGTGAAAAAATAGTTTCTTCCTCAAATTTTTTAGAAAAAAGTGCAGATATAAGTGAAATTTTTGGCATACATTGTTAATAATATTTGTGCGCAAAACTACAAAAACTACATTACTACCGAATATAGTTTAGTGCTATCATGAAGTCTGAGTAAGCTGTTGGACAAAAACTGATGACACCTTTTCCAAGGGGCTCACCGAGACCGAAAATCTTTTGGGGTCCATAAAAAAAAAAAATTGGTCACCAATCTCGCCAAACTGAGTGTAGGGTTTTATTACCCTTCCAACGTATAATCGAACCTATACTGTTAAGTTCTTGTACTTTTTTCACAGTTGCACTATGTTATTTGCCTTCTGTTATATAATAAATTTTAAGATTTAAAAATATAATAGATTAATAAAGAAACAAATAAGTTAAAGAATTCATGAATACATAACATCAAATAAAATATAATAATTTTATTTATTTTATTTAGAATAAAAATTATTTTAAAAATGTTTGTGTAAAAAATAAAATTTTATCAACATTTTCTTCACTTGAACGACTTTTTCTTTCTTCTAATATTCTTCCTGACACCCTTTCATTTGCAGCTGAACTGCATGGGATACACAAAATATAAGCTAGGATGTTTTGTAAAAGAGGAATGTCCCCAATTTTTAAAATATTGAGCAATCTTGTTTTATTTTTTTAATTTCTACTGACATAGTTTTTATAGCTGAATAAACTAGATCTTTTTGATCCCGGCTTCTAAAAAAGGAATAAAGCCACATATTGAATATTATCAGATTTAAATCTATTTAACAATAATTGTTTTATAGATGTTATACATTTAGTTATGACTTTTGCTTCACACATTTCTTCTGAGCAAATTTTACAAAGTTTTTCGTACCATAAAAGGTATTCGCTCATTGTTGGACTTTGAGCAATCTTGGAAAGGATTTTAAAAAGTTAAAAGATAGTTTAATAGATCAAAATCCATTAAAGCTGTCATAATAGATTAAAACAAATATTTTAAATTTTTCTGGGTATCTGGATTGTGATTCCTATAGTTATTAATATCATGATTTCAAATATGTTTTCAGATTTTTTGCATCAGGCACAGTTTTTTAGTAATTTAATTTTTGTAACTCTACCTTTAGGCCTTTGGTCTGGGCGATAGTACCACTTTATGCCTTTTTCGGTATTTGTACACCTAAAAAACGAATTTCGAATAATTACTTCACATCGCACAACTAAAACATTCACTTCAATTTTGTGGACTATACCCTAAGCCGCGGCACCGCCCATTTTCAAGCGAGATGTAATCACCATTGGACCCTTTATATATGTAGCAAATCTCATCTTCATACCTTACATGGCTCGTGAAATATGACCGATTAAAATGTTGGTTTATGTGGGAGGTGCCCCTTTTTGTATATTTATGTTTTCAAGTTGCCTATGATAAAGGCCAAGTGGATAGTACTACACAGTGAAAATGTTATTGCAATCGGGCCATTCATTTCGCCTCTATAAAGTTTTTCAAAAGGGGCGTGGCACCGCCCATTTCACAGCGAAACGCAATCTTTCTTGTTCCAGTAACATATGTACCAAGTCTTATCTTCATACCTCTAATGGCTCTTGAGATAATACCGATTAAAATTTCGGTTTCTATGGGCGGTGCCACGCCCCTTTGTCTAATTATGTTTTCATGTAGCCTATGATAGAGACCCTATGGACAGTGTCACACATAGAAAAATCTATTTCAATCGGTTCATTTATTTAGCCACTATTACTATTTTTAAAAAAGGGGTGTTGCACCGCCCTTTTTCCACAAACAAAGTATTTATTCTAATACGACTGATATAGGTACCAAATCTCGACTTCATACCTATAATGGTTCAAAAGATACAGTCATTTTAAAATAACAGTTGTATGGGGCGGTGTCACGCTCATTTAATCCCTTTCCAGTACGAATTTCCAAAAATCCCATCTTAGTGCGCGCCTATATCATAAAAGAAACCTACATTCTAAATTTTACGGTTCTAGCTTTAGCCGTTTGGGCTGGGGAGTGATCAGTCAGTCACCCAAGCCTTTTATATATATAGATTAATTTATATTTTAATATTACCAAGAATAAAGTCATGATTTCCTAAAACATTCACACAAAAATTGAAATCTTTATCAATGTAATGACAAATGCAAATACCCAATTCTGTGTTAAGCAAATTATTTTGCTTTGCGTGATTGGCGTGAGTAGCGTGATTCACGCAAAGTATGCACTCACGCACGCTCATGCACGAAGATTTTTTTGATGCTCACGTTCATGCACGCTCACGTGATCAAATTTCCAACTTACTCACATTCACGCGTGAATCACGCGTGGTTCACGCTAATCACGTGCCGAGTGCCCATCTCTAGTTGATATCTGCATGAGATTTAAACCAATTTGTAGTCATTTCCCAAATAGTTAATTTAAAGTTAGTGTTTTTTATCAACTGATTATTTTATTTACTGCAGGGTTGTTACATGAAAATACATTAATAAATTTTGAGAATATTTATTTCAATATTTAAGTATTTAGTTACATAAAACTTTTGGTCACATCCGTCCCAGGGTATGACATGAAGACTGTTTTTCATATTCATTTGTTTTTATCATCGACGATTTAAGCCATAATAAACAAAATTTTTGGGTTCCCTTTAAAATGATTATAAACGACTTCAAAACGAGGGTTGATTTTAAAGTTGTCCACATTTTTCGGATAGCTGTGCATCTCAATATAAACATCGGTCTACTTACCAATAACGGTATATATATGATGAAAATAAAAAATCCCCTCAAAGGACCATTGGATATTAATGGTTTTGGTGACATTTGTAAGCATACACAATGGATATTCAGGTGAAACAAAAATTCAGTAGTCATGGCTATGCTTTTTAAACCCTTGACATCTCGAGAATTGCTAGAGATATTGACAATTTACACATATACTGTTTAAACTTGATTACCCCAAAAAAAATTGAAATATATAATATCCCATAATAATCTACATCGGAATTCAATTTAAAAATTTTTAATAATTTTTTCAAAAATACCTCAATTTCTACATCAAATATCGCGGCGTCTATAAGAGATATGGTAAAAACAAGCATATTTTAGGTCTTCACTTCAGCTATTGAACGGCTTATTACTTCTTAGTCTGTATATAAAAGATAAATACTCAGCGACAATAAACTGATTTGAGAACAAATTCGAACTTTAACCTCATTGCGGCACACCCTAATGCCTATCTATCGATACGAAATTTTTCACAATATATTCGTAATTTTGGCAAAGACAAACGTAAGGTGAAGCTAGATGATCAACATCGCGATTAATACATATTTTTAACGAAATTCGAAAAAATGCCATATAAGTAACACCCTAATGCTCTTTGTGAACAATTAGAGGGTGGAGTATTCCGATCATATTGGTTGCTTACAGAAGTTGTTCAGTTATACAATAAGTACGTTTTTGGTAAAGATAGAAAGTAAAACCATTGCACAATGGCCCAAAACTGCTAAAAAAAAAACTGATTTGTTTAAAGTAGATAGTGTGTTTTGAGAGCTATTTAATATCCCTAGACTTGTTCAGATTGCATGGGTTTGTTCAGAGAAGTTATTCGGTGTTACCTAAACTAAAATTTCACTGAATAGAGTATGCAAAAAATCTGGATTCCCTACGACTTATATTAAAAATAGTGAAAAAATTAGAATTTTTATCGAAATTTTTTGAAAATAAACGAGGGAAGTCTAATTTTTAAGAAGAGAAAGCGCTAGATTAAAAACTGTACAAACTGTTGGCCAAAAACTGATGTCACCTTTTTTTAAAGGATCCAAAGGATTTCAAAAAGTTTAGAGGGCCAAAAAAAATTTTGGTAGCCAATCTAGCCAAGCTGAGTTAGGGTTTTACTCAGCTCCGGTTGTACTATCGAACCTATATAGTCACGTTCGGGTGTTTTTCAAAAAGTTTGATTTTGTGTCATAGTGTTCTTTGTCGACTTCTAAGCTGCCTTCGACTCTCCGATAAGGAATAGGCTATATGAGGTCATGTCTGAGTTTGGTATGCCTGCAAAGCCAATTCGACTTTGCAGATGTACCTTGGAAAACACCAAATCCTCGGATAAGATTGGAAAAGATCACTCTGAACCATTCAACACAGAAAGAGGACTTAGGCAGCTTGTCCTGTACACTATTTAATATAGTTATGAAGAAGGTGATGAGAAAGGCTGGTGTCAACATGTCCGGCACCATATTCCACAAGAGCTACATGCCACTAGCCAACGCCGGGAGCCCAAAAAAGGGGCCCATTGGGTTCTATGATGACCCCCATGTGTGGGTAGTCAAATAAAAGATATTTTGACGAATCCAACAATGTTATTTTTAAGTTCCTACGGGTCTCCTGGACCGAGTTAGCGCCAATTAAATTTCAGGGATATACAAAAAAAAACATTTAAAAAATGTGAAAAAATCATGGAAAAAATAGGTTAGTTAAGAAAATAAATTGAAAAATTCTATGAAAAAAAATACAAAATCAAAAACCGCGCGATTTTTTAAAAAAAAAAATATTTTTTCTGAAAAACCGCGTAAAAAATTTACAAAAATGGGAAAAAATCATGGAAAACTAGAATAATTTAAGGAAATGAATTGAAAAATTCCATAGAAAAATGAAATGTCATCAAAAATGTGTGAAAATTTTAATTTTTTTTGGATTTTTAAGGTATTTTTAACTAAAAAAAGAAAATTGAGAAAAAAATTTCAAAAAAATGAAGGAAACAAATGGCAAATTTCAAGAAACAGAGAAATAAAGTCCAAAGAGAAATATTTGAAATAAAAAGGATAAAAGTGGAAGAAATTTAGAAAAATTTGATAAATATTTAAAAAAAGCTATGTTTTGTAATTATTATTTTTTTGTTGATATATCCCTTAAAATTGTTATTAGTGTTTTAAATTATAGTTGTTACGGTTGAGATGGTTGCAGTAGCGCCGCAGGCAAAAATTTCTTTTTGGTATAGGTATTCCGGGAAAAATATTTTTTTTTTTTTTAAATTAGAAAGAAAATGGATATGTTGGGAGTAAAATCAAAAATTATTTTTGGTATATCCCGGAAATTTAAATGGCTCTAACTCGGTCCAGCAGACCCGTAGAAAAAATAACATCGTTGGATTCGTCTCGAAAATATCTTTCATTTTAGTGTCGCACCTGGGGGTTCATCATAGAACCGAAAGGGGCCCCTTTTTTTACCCCACCGGGCCCCATGGGCCTGAGCGCCAACTTTGACCTACCATTCCGATGTTTGGGGACCAAGACGAAGACAATGGCATATTTTTTTTCCCCGCCCCATATTCTGCACTTCACTAAGAAACAGCTATACCTGGCGCTAATCTTACCCGTTCTTTTGCATGCTGCCGAATCATGGGTGCTTTCGAGAGAAAAGTACTCCGAAAAATATATGGACCTATCTGTGTCGACGGCGAGTGTCGCCATCGGATGAACCATGAGCTGTATGAGCTTTACCACGATATCGACATAGCTAAAAGAGTCAGAATCCACCGACTACGATGGCTGGGACATGTTGCTAGGATGGATGTTAATGCTCCAGCGAGAAAGGTGTTTGAAAGCGAACCTGAAGGACGGCGCAAAGTAGGGATACCCAAACTTCGTTGGAATGACCAAGTGGTTGGCGACGTGCTACCATCTGGTAGGACTAACTGGATAACTAACGCAGAAGACCGAAACGGCATCATATGATTAATCTAAACGACAAATAATTAATCGCGATTAATTGAAAACAATTAATCGATTAATCGATATTTTCACCTAAAATTAAAAACTGTCTAAGTAAAAAAAATTTTATTTAATTAATTACAAAATTTTCTGTTTATTCAATTTATTAAAAAAGACTATTTGTTTAGTACAATAAAAATAGGAGCTTTGTTAGAAGTTTCGTGGTTAATATTTTACGTTTTTATACCATCACCCTTAGGGATGAGGGTATATATCATTTGATACGACCCAAAAGTGTAACACATAGAAGGAGTCACTTTAGACCCTAGGTTTCTTTGAACCAAATTCGATACATGACTTTTTGAGTCGTTTTAGCCATGTCCGTCTGTCTGTCTGTCTGGCTGCCCGGCTGGTGCGCACGATAACTTTCGAAAGACGCAACCAAATGTTTTCAAATTTTGCACGAGTTAATATTTTGCCAAAACTATTTTCGGTATTGCAAATGGGCTACATGGCCCCGCCCCTTCTGATACCTCCCATACAAATGCATCTTTTTGCCAACTTTAGAAATCGAGTAATTCCCAAATTCTGTATTTAGTAAAGCTATAACAGGATAAAGATTTGGAAAGAAAAATTGGAAGCCTAGCCATGCGCTTTCTGGTACCTCCCATACAAATGTACCTTTCCGCCAACTATAGAGATGGAATAATAGTATTCATAAATCCAACGTGATCGTACCCAAATTCTTTATTTAGAAATGCTTTAACAGGATAAAGTTTTTGAGAAACAATTGAAAGTCTAGCCACGCCCAATCTGGTACCTCCCATGGCGTACCGACATTTCGCCCAATGTCATTTCGCCCAAAACATATACAATGTTAGTTGTTGTTGCCCAATAAATTGGGGTTTTGGGCGATATGTCATTTTGTAGGTAGGTTTTTGGTCGAAATGACATTTTTTGGGCGATATGTAATTTTTTTTCTGTGCGAAATGACGGTACGCCCCTCCCATACCCATCTGGTACCGCTCACTTTAGAAATCGATTAATATTTTTAATAGACCTAACACGATCGCGTCCAAATTCTGTATTTAGTAAAGCTATAATAGGATAAAGTTTTGGAAAAAAAAAATTGGAAGTCTAGCCACGCCCCTTCTGGTACCTCCCATACAAATGTTCCTTTCCGCTCACTATAGGATAGAGTAATAATATCAATAAATCCAAAGTGATCGTACCCAAATTCTTTATTTATTAAAGCATTAGCATGATAAAGTTTTTGAGAAAAAAGTAGGAAGTCTAGCTACGCCCCATCTGTTACCTCCCATACAAATGTACCTTTCCGCTCACTTTAGAGATGGATTAATAATATCAATAAATTCAACTCGATCATACCCAAATTCTATATTAAGTGAATATATAATAGGATAACATTTTTGAAAAAAAAAATTGGAACTGTAGCCACGCCCTTCTTGTACCTCCCATACAAATGTACATTTCCGCCCACTTTAGAGAAGAAGTAAAAATAGCAATAAATACAAAGCAATCGTATCCAAATTCTTTATTTGGTAAAGCTATAGCAGAATACAGTTTTGGAGAAAAAAACTGGAAGTCGAGCCAAGCCCCATCTAATAACTCCCATACCCATCTGTTACCGCCCAATTTAGAAATCGATTAATTTAATTAAAAGATCAAACGCGAGAGTTAAGTTTTGGAGGAAAAACCTGGAAGTCTAGCCACACCCCTTCAGGTACCTCCCATACAACTGTACCACTCCGCCCACTTTAGAAATGGAGTAATAATATCAATACACTCGTTTTGGAGAAAAAAACTGGAAGTCTAGCCACGCCCCTACTGGTTCCTCCCATACAAATGTACCATACCGCCCACTTTAGAAATAGGGTAATAATATCAATAGAATAGAAAATTTGTTGTTTTACTGAGGTTAAGGGTATATGGAAATCGGGTTGCCCGACTGAACCATTCTTACTGGTTTTAATTAAAAATCGATTGATTTCAATAGCTTCGTGTGTGGGCTAAAGATTTAAGGTGCACCCATAAATCAAGAAGAAGACGTTTCACTGCCGCTCCCAATGCTGTTAATACTAGGTTGCAGTTCTAGGTCTTTCGTCGTCAGCCGTCTAAGCTTAATGAATACACTTGGCAGTTGGCGACAAATTATTTTTATTTCTGGATGTCTATCGTTTATTATTTAAAATAATCGTTTAATTCAATTAATCGAATGAGAATTCAATTAAATCGTTAATTGAAAGAAAATAATCGATTATTAACAATTAATCGTGCCATCACCAGTAGAGTTTCGTTCGTAAGTTGTAATGGGCCACTTAAGTATGTAAATAAGTAAAATATTATTGAAAGCCCCCTCGATTTCTAGGAAAGTCCCCAGGGCGTATGTCGAGTTCTCGAGGAAGTTCTCGGTTGTAGTGACTACAGACTGAAGAGCGTCTCAGTTGATCTTAATTTTGTGTAGGTTATGATAGCATTGCTATCATAGCAAATTCCGTGGAAGATTACACGTACTCAAATGTTTTAAGGACAAAAGATGAGAGACTTTCTATTTACAAGGTAATTTATTTTATAAAGCACATTAAGGTATGTATGAAAGAAGGTACCAGATTAATATCCTTTCCAAAAAGCAAAAATATAGTATTTTCAAAAATATTTTTATCTTTATACTAAACAAAGGAAAGACGACGATGCAAATTGAAACGACATAATTTAATTTTATCATATTTGTTTATTATTTATTATAATTTTTCATATTTTTGTGTATTTAGATAATAACTATAGTGCTATTATTTAAATATTTTCTGATTTTTAATTTATTTTTGATTTCTGTTTTCTTAATTGGTTTTTGTTTTTCTTTTTTTTTTTTTTTGAAAATAGCGAACATTAAATATTTTAGCAAAAATTCATACTTAAGACAATATATTTAATTCTTATAGTTCAAGTGTTGTTTTTCTTTCGAGTGTGTGGGGATTGATTTGTTTTTAAGCTTAACTTGTTTTTCATTTTATACATAAACAATTTGTAACTATTGCCCAAAAAAACCGGAAATAATTAAATTACGAATTAAACTATTAACAAAAAAGAAATAAAAATAAACAATTAAGAATACAATAGAACTAATATAAAAACGTTTAACTTAAAGCATTACACAGACAAGTGAATAAACAATATGTATAAACTACCATAATATTTAAGGGTTATATTAAATGAAATATTAACTTTTTCCAAAAGATATATTTATACTAGAATGAAAAACTAAAAACAGGAAGCATTCTGATATGTTGTTTAAACAAATGTTAAATTAATTATAACGATTCAATAGGGATAAAATGATTAAGTACATTGTTAATTGTTCATCCTTTAATTTTGTATGTTTTATATTTGTTATTATTATTATTAAATTATTGGCACGCTATCTAAGTCTTGGAAGTTGATATTTAAAATAATTTTTTTATAGTTATATATACTTTTTTTTTAATATTTGTTTTTTTTTTATTAGTTTTACATTTAAGCTTTAATTTAATGCAAAGAATATTTTATTTACTTTGAGTATATTGGGGGCGTTTTGTGTGTGTGTGTTTTTATTTGCAAAATAACTTAAATTCTGTATTAATTGTATTTACTTTCTATGTTGAGTTTTAGCAACTAAATCTCTTTCGCTTGGTGAGTTTATGAGTATTCTCTTAGGAATGTTGCAGTTTATGTTTTATTTTTTTGTATTTTTTGTTTGTTTCTTCTGTCAACTTAATTTACAATCCTTAACAATTATTTAACAACATTTAATGTTTTAACGTTCTATCGTTCGTAAAGAAAATTTACAAAATTAATAAAACTTTAGTATAGAAAAAAAGTAAAATTTTTATAGGTTTAATGTTAGTATAGTAGATAATTTATAGTATTGTTTTTAGTTTTCTATTTTTGTGTATGTTTTGTTGTTGTTGTATATTGTTAGTTAGACTTATTGCAAGGTGTATTTTCAAATATTTACAAGCCAATTCAATAATTAGCATTGTCAATCATATCATTGATTAATATAATTGACTTATATTTGATTTGTGATTCATATTTTACCAATTAATGTTTTACCAGTGGCTGCCATAAGTGTGTAACATTAATATACTTATGCAAGTAGTCTAGTAATTAATATATAAGTGTATGAAGAAAGTAAAATTACATTACTTCTAATAGATAGTCATTTTACAAATGTTTCGCCCAAAAAATCATCAGTGTCATCGTCTTAAGCTTCGCTCCATTTACCACATCATGCTGCAAGTTTACCCTTAGTTTCTTCTAGTAATTATTTTCATGATATACAATTTACTACATATAATGTAAATGGGTAAGGAATTGTGTTTCACAGTTATCCTTGAGTCATTTTAAAAATGAGGGTGGCTATGACACGGCTCGAATGCAGTTCACCCACATGATAGTTGCATGTTTTTTTTTATCACCATGCCACGGACAGTTCTAATATAACAATTCTTAGGCTATTACAAATTAATAAAACGAAAAAGTACAAACTTTGATAAAACTTTGTCAATACGATTTTTTAGGTAATCAAGAAAATAATCCATATTTCCATACACTTTGTCAAACAATTTATATAACACGTGATTTTACACGATGGCACGATGGTGTGCGAACCGAAATCATAAGGGGCCGTACCACCATTAGTAATTAATGTAATCATATATTGGATCGGAAAGCAAACTTGGGACAAATTAAAAGAACCCTTTCAATTTTTTTCTAAGGATCACCAACTTTAATTTTCGACCACTTGCGAATGGTTTGCTGAAATCAAGTGAGGTCGTACTAACATAAACAAAGCATTTTTATACTTTGTCACTTTAAGTCATTGATGTAAGTAAAAGCGTCTCAATTTTAAAAATGTTGTCTTGGGCAATTTATGTCTTTCAAATCATATTTTGGAGCCATTTCAATTGGTCAGCTTCCCTTTGTTTCTAACTCAATTCCCCTTCCTTACATTGAAAAACATACGAGCCACTTTACCCAATGCCCCCACAATATCCCAACTATCTTTCGGCGCCACCGGCGATGCTACATGATGATGATTTGGATGAAACGATGCGTCCATCAACGATGATGATGCTGCTGCTGTATCAAAATTGTGATTAATGTCGACCTATGATGGTGTCGAATACCAACCACCCGTCGGTGCACCCTTATGATATAGATGAAAACTGGAGTGTGGCGTAAAATATTGCGGTTGATCCAGATTGCTGTAGGTCAGACCGCTGGCAGCATCTGTGGTGCTGGTGTGATGCATGGCCGCGGTGGCCGAGTATGGCTGAGGTTTCAGTGGCAAAGCGGAGGTCACATCCGTCGTACTACTAGTCGTGGATGGGTACTGTGACTTTAGGGGATCCACATAGTCATAGCTGCCATTGAGGCTGGTGAGCGTGGTGGTTGGTTTACCGGTATTCAATGAGTTGTTGGAATCTCGCGGTGAGACGGAACTGGGCGGTGTCATGGCATTGTGATAGTCTATGGAACTGTGGTGATAGGTTCCATATGTGGACACCAGATTGGTAAAGGCGTCCGATGAGGTTTTCTGGGATGTGAGTGCAGTTGTAGGTATTGATTATCGTACGAAGACTCACTGCCTGGTGGTGTAGGCAGCGGGCCGGTTTGTTGGTCGCCATAGAATACACCCGTGGGCGTTTGCCTTGCCGTGGCCCGTATTACACTCTCACGATTGGCATAAAGTTGCCTCAGCAGCGCAGTGGCTGGCATGGGTGGTGCAGGCTGTTGGTAACTGTGGGGCTCCGATCCATTGTATGGTGCTACTCTTTTCATTCTGTTGCTGCTGCTTTAGCAACGAGTCCGCGCTGAAATCTGTGGTATTGGTCACGGGGTTACCAGCACTTCCCGGCGAAGGCAGATGTTTTGACATGGCTTGTTCCAGATCTTTAACAGACGTCTCAGTGCCTTGTATTAGCGGTGGAGCGGGCTGCTGGGATTGCTGCTGTTGCTGCTGCTGTTGTTGCTGTTGCTGTTGTTGCTGCTGCTGTTGTTGTTGTTGCTGCTGCTGCTGCTGCTGCTGCTGCTCCTCTATTATCGAGGGTAATCGTGTTAGTGGCGTATCTCTATCTAAAGCAGGAACTTTGGTATTGGGTTCATTTATCGTCACCGTCTCACCCACATGATCAATTTCAGAACGTTGCGCCGTAATTTTAGTCTTCCGCTTACGTTTTGTTGTTGCGGGTGTTGGTGTGGGCGCTGATGTTACCGTTGTGGGTAGGCTATTAACTGAACCATCATCTAAACTCAACGATGGCGTAGGGCTCTCCTTGATGAGTATCATATTGTTGTTAGACGTGTTAACGCTGCGTCCACGTGACTTTTGCTGTGCATCCGGTTCAGTTTTGGGCGATACCAACTTAATATCATTTCCACCCATATTGTTGTGCGATGCATCGCCCGTTGTCGCCGCATCGCCATCGGGCGAACCGGAACTTTTGTCAATACTTGGCAGATCTTCGTGTTTGATACTCTCCACACTGGGTTCCAGCTGGCAACAATCCAAGATGAGATTTTCATTTTCACGATTACTGATCACATAGTTAACACAAATGATATTTTGTTCGTCGGCATTTTTGGAGTTGCATACTACGGTGGCACAACTTTGCATCCAAGTGTAGCCGCCGTTTTTGTTCATGAAACGAAAGTAGCCTGTGAGAACTTGTCCTTTTTCGATAACTGAAAAGATGGAAAATAGGAAAATACAATTAATAAGAATTGTAGCATACATGGGAAAGTAGATAAAAAGGCGGAACTGTTGGCTCTTCTTTAAAAGTTAAGTACCCAGCGGTATAAATACCCATTACGTAATCCCTAATGACAGCTTTCAATCAGTGATGATTCTCTCTCTTATGTTCCGCCTTACATTTACACAGAAGTGTCATTTGCCGTTTAATCGGTGCGCTTTTGCTTACAAAGTAAGGGAAGGAGTCAGCGGTTGCAATTACATTATAAGTGGAGTTTTATGCGAGTTTGATAACACGCTTGATTACAAAGTAAGTGACGATGTCAGTAGGTGTTTTTTCAATAGCAATGAGTGGACGATATTTTTTACATTACACACGCATTACATTCTAAGTACTAAGATCCTCGTTTACCATGTCATACAGATGTCAGGGATTACTAAAGAGGTACTTCGTTTCATTCAACAAGTTCCATGAGAGCGATCTTATTAGTAAACGTAACCATTTGATATAATTCTTTGACGTCTTCTTCTTCTCGGGAAGTCTTATCAATATGGATTGCCAGTAAAATTTAAATTAATTTAAAGCTTTCTTTAGTTTTAATACTTACGATCCGAATGATGTTTCCTCAAACGATTGGCATCTTCCGCATGGCACAGTGAGTACAAACTTTTGCCCACCAAATCTTCCGCTGTGTAATCCAATAAATCGGAAACTCTGCAAAAAAAAAATGCAATAAATATCAATTAGTTGCCAATTTATTCTATGTTGCCCCTGCCCTTTTAATCGACCCATTTTTTTTTTGCAATAACAACACTTACTTTGGTTCACAATGGGCAATGCGAAAATCAAAATGTATTCGTGTCACAAACATATCGCATTCTAAGCGTATTTCATGCACAGATGGTGGTGGCAACGCTATGGCCAGTGCGACCATACCCAGCAGTGGGGGTTGAGATTTTCTCGTGTGCGAAAATGTATATTGGGGTCGTAATTTACACAATAATAAAACCACCTGAAAGTAGACAAGGAATTCGAAAGATATGGACGATTAATAAAATTCGTAGAGTGTCTTAAGTTGTATAGAGTTAAAATAACGAGGCTCTGTTAAAAATGATCACAGGTTTGGTGGACAGCTTAAACAAAGTGCTTAAAATAATTGAAACTAATAAAGATTAATCTTAGAATAATAAATTATGATAAAAATAAATTCAAAAATTTGCTTAGCTTAGTAACAGGTTGTTTTTTTTTTTAAAATAAAGATTACATAAAGTACACTTTTCGTAAACAATATGCAAAAATGTATTTTTTGTTCATTTCACATATTTATGTTTAGAATATATTTTTATAAGGTACCATAAGATGAGGCACCTGCATGTATTTCGATTGACTTTTAGTGACTTCTTTTAACAGTCGTTGCTTTCATAAATTTTAAAGTTAGCACACTTACATCTTGGTAAGTCTTTGAAGAGTTTAATAGTAGTTTAGAGACATTTAACTCGAATCTTAACAATCATTGATTATTTTCTATAAAATCTAAAAACCTGAAAATCGTACCTTAAAAACGACAACTTCAAATGATCATTATGATGAATTGTTATTCGATTAGGTTATGCTGTAGGTGGCTTTGTAGACATTTTATTCAGTAGCTCTATATGATTTTTTATGATTACCCGAATGCAATGGAATATATACAGAATATCTAAAATTTTTTGTTAGATATTTAATTAGCAGCAGTGAATTATGGGACAGCCTAATATAAACTTGGCCTTACAACAATTTGGGACGCATATCAATGGACAGCATTTTGATCAAGTATATACGTAATTTTGCAATTTTTATTGCAAATTTTAATAGCAACAGTGAATTATGAAACAACTGAATTTTGGGACACAGCATAACAAATACAGGAGTTAAAAAGGCCCGGTTCTTGCATATCACTCAAAACCGGGTGTCCCGTGGGGGTCGGTCATACATTTGACTCCTCTAGGGGCACCTTTAGGGTAGTTAGGAGCAAATATTATAATTTTTGTGTTATAGGAGCCTCTTTCGATGTGAAGATGGGAGGGTAGGTAAGTTTGGAAAATTTGTTGGGAGGCTAAACTGACTGGGGATGTGTCATACATTTTACCCCTCTAGGGCGGCTCCAGGGCAGTCACAGCGGTGGGAGCAAGTTTTATAAATAACAATTTTCTTCTGTATGGTAGCCTCCTTATTGGGTAAAGTTTGGGGAGTAGTTATGTTTGGGAAAAATGTTAGGGGAGAAAAATGTCTGGGGGTCGGTCATACATTTGAACCCTCTAGTGCAGATTCCGGGGCCGTTGCGAGGCTTTTTGTGGATTTTTTCCCAAATACGAAAAGTTTCTCGTTAAAAACCGGGAGCGCGATTTAGATTTTAGTCCCATGGTTTCTTGAACAAATTTTCTTAGAATTCATTGTTTTACCCTAGACACCATGCAGATTTATTGCAAATTAACTCATGCATTATCTCCTCCTTAACTGCATTAACTTTGATGTTAATGCACAAAATAAAACTGCATTTATTCACAGACAACAACCGAGTCATCCAATTACAACCAGGGTTCGCTTGCGAGTACAAAGATCTGTTTTTTGTACTAAAGTACTTTTTTTGTACCAAAAAAGTACTTTTATTTGCCAAAAAGCACTTTTCTGTGCACAAAGTACTTTTTTTGTACCAAAAAGTACTTTTATTGTATTTTTCGTACTTTTTTTTACGAAAAAATATTTTTGACCCAAAAGCACTTTTCTGTTTCACAAAGTACTTTTTTGTACTTTTTGCCACCGGCCGTGGCATAGTGGTTAGAACACGCGACTACCATGTGGGAGATCCCGGGTTCGATTCCCGCCTCCAGTCATCTACATTTTTCTTTCTTTGCCGGCCCCTCGATGTTGTCGACAGCAATGTCGCAGTATAAGTGTCGAGAAAATCGGCATGTCTAGTCAATGACGTTCGCATTCGTCGATAAACAGTAGGTGCCGTTAGTTGTGAATTTAATAATAGATAGCGGGTTAATTCACAACAACGCGGTAGCTATCCCATACCTCATTTATGAGGTGTAAAGGGTAATTAAGTAAGTACTTTTTCGGTACAAAGTACTTTTTTTGTACCAAAGTAATTTTTTGTACCATAAAGTACTTTTATTGTACTTTTTGGCACAAAGTACTTTTTTGGCACCAAAGTACTTTTTGTACGAAAAAGTACATATTTTTGTACAAAGTACAAAAAGTACTTTTATTGTACTTTTTGGTACAAAGTACCTACTTTCTTGTACCAAAGTACTTTTTTGTACCAAAAGGTACTTTTATTGTACTTTTGGGTTATTATTAAAGTACTTTGTGCAACAGATAAGTGCGTTTGGGCCAATGAAACTACTTTTTGGTACAAAAAAGTACTTTGGTACAACAAAAATACTTTGCACCGAAAAGTACATTAAAAGTACTTTTAAGTAAAGTTTTAATTAGCATTAGTGAAATTTTAATGCGCATTAACGCTGTTGTATGATTTGATAACACCTTGGTGCATATTTGACCCACTCTTATGTACAACGTATGAGTAATATTGTTGTTATGCGGATTTTATGTTAATCATACGCTCTTCCTTCCAATATTATGGATTTGTGGTTACATCCCAGTAGGAAATCGTCAAACTAGTTAAAAATGGTACTAGTTCAAAAGTATGGAATTGTGAACCAATCCCACAATAAATTAGGTCTAAACTATCGAATTTTGAACCAGTTAAACGTTAGTAGCTGCTGAATAAGGAAAACAAAATTTTTTAAAATAATTTCATTCGTTATATTTCGAGAAGACAAATAATTCTAAATAACTTTTAGATGAAAAAATGTAAATTTCAATTATTGTATGTATTTAATTATAATATTGTATTTTTCACACACTTTAAAATATATTTTGGACGTCGTTTGTTTTTTTTTTCATATTTTCGTACTACATACTAGTACAGTACTAGCTCAAATTTTCTAGAATAATACTAGTTCTTTTTTGAAGTAGTTCCAAACTAGTTTAAAGGAGACAATCAACTACCGCCCGACTAGAATTTCTGAACTAGTTATATTCTAGTACAAAAGAGACAATTCCCCCCAAGCCTAGGACAACTATGTGTTAAATGAGACAGTAGCTTGTATGGAAGGTCAACTAGTTCACTGTCCTATGGAGAACTAGTATTTTACTAGTTCCGAACTAGTATTTTTCCCTACTGGAATAATAATGACAATTTTTAGAAGATTTCATTTGATAAAATTAGTACAACTTTATTATTATATTAATATAAAATTTGCTCAAAGCGAGAAAGAACCAGCATTTTGGTTCGGATGAATTTTTTTTAAAGAAAACATTTAGAAATTCATCACGTTAATTGGTTTTCGTGGTGCTGGACTTTATCAACCAAGAAGAGAATTAGGCTCAAAATTTATTTTACAAGAGTCATAGTGACGACACTTGTTGAAGGATCCACTTATTGATCCCTAAATCCGAACTCTAATTGCATATACAAACGAACGCATCATTAAAAATTATACATATTTGTATACAAAATTTTAAAATTACTTTGAGATCTATATTCTCATTTCAGCTATAGTTCTATTAACCCGGCATACTTGATCGGAATGAAAAGTTTTAGTGGACAAACTCAAAAATGACAAAAATTTGGGATAGCTCAGATAACCATAATACAGGGTGAACCAAAAATCCATTTATATAAATCGGAGTCCTCGTCGATCAGGCATGGCGTGGTGGGGCGAAGGGATTACTAAATATAAGAGCAACTAGTGGGAATTCAGTGCATGGCGTCATTCAGCGGAACACTATATGCGTTTTGTGTATCCGAGTACTGTCAAAGTAACTATTCTTAGTTTAAAGAAAATGTTGAGCTTATTACAACATACGCCATAGGAATGGAGCACCATCGATTTAATTTTATGATTTTGACTTCTATTAATTAGGCAAATTATCTTAGAATCTCAACATAAACTCAACCTTGATATTATGTCTTGAATTTAGTATATCTTAGAATTTTATATTATAAACCTTAAATTTAAGCTGAAACCAATTCTTTTAAAATTATCGACTCCTAAATATTTTTTTAAAGTGAAATGCTTTTCAGATTGCTTACATAATAATGATGTACATGAGATAAAGAGTAAAATGTAGTTAACTCTTAATTCGATACTGATCAATAAAATCAGTTAAGTTCTCTTAAGCTCGTTATAGATGTTAGTAAAATTTTGAAAAGAAATGATAAATCAATGTTTTTGAAAAATAATTTTGTTAACTGAATTTTGTTAAATTTGGTTCAAAACGATTATCAAAAATAAAAATTAAGGAATTCATATTGTTGTGGTTGTTTTGAAATTTTTTATATTATTGTTGTGTTTTTTTTTTTGTTGCTAACGATTTCGATTCTTTGTACTGATTTTGATTGATACGTACCGAATAATTGGTGCCCACGTTTTTACCATTTTTACCAGCATTGGCTTGATTGGCCTGATCATTACTATTAGCCTGTAGATAATGAAGGGGAAAAGGGAAAGGGTTTAAGATGGATAACTTAGTTGTTCTTTGCTTACTGAATGCGGGAGTAAATGAACAAAGTAACAAGAAAACAAAAAATACAACTTAAAAAGTAACGTAAATAAGAAAAAAAAACAAAACTACGACTAAACTTACGCGACCAACTACAACTACTGCTACAAAACGTGCTACTACTATGTTATACTATTGCAACGTAGGAATCTTATTAAGATTAATACACAATAACGATAGTGTGAACTTACCCTATAACCGGAAGATTTAAAGTGACAGCCTCGTTTTGTTAAAGTCGATTTCATGCGCACACAAAATGAGCGTTCGAAACCTTTGTAGCCACTGTTTGATGTGACAGTCATTTGACCACATACTGCAAGATAAAAAAAGTTTAACATACATATACATTACATTATTACAATTTGTTAACCTACCATCTGGATTGTTGGTGCCATGATTGCCCACACCATCATCCGAGCCACCCGAATGTGGCGAGGCCATACCAGCAGGTCCTGAACCAGCAGCAGCTACACCGCTCGATGTCAGGCTCAAACCCAATTGTTCGGCTATTTCGGCATGATCGCCTTGATGTATGTAATCGAATATACTGCTGCCTGTCATTTCCACCTGGGACAAACCCAAATATATTGAGACCGTTTCCGATATGTACAGGAAACGACCATCAGCAGCAACGGCCAAAGCAAAACCATCCAAAGACTTAAAGAAAATACAAAAAACATTTGTTTAAAATTTGCATATTTAAGTTAAAAAAAAACAAAAGAAACTATAAACAAGGAAAGGCAAAAACTCAGCGTTGCCGTTAAGAGATGCCTGTGTACATTGCACTCACCTGCAATATGTGGGTACCCTGATGTTGTTCAAATAAATCAACGGCGGGACTGCGTCTTATGGCTGCGCCTAAAAAGGGGTAAAAAGGAAATGTATTAAACACATGTAAAGGAAATGGAAAACCCAATTGTTTTGTTGTTGTCTCTATTTTTTTTCTAATAAGCTTTAGCATTTCATTCTTAATTCAAAAGGTGACGATCAATTAAGCTATGCAATGTAACTAAGGCATTGTTACACGATCAGAATGGTTTACAAGCACGTACTCTATACTGAAATGTGCTATTATATTCTCTATATTTTTACATAATAATAGAATAAGGATAGCATAGAACCCACTTCCCTACAAATTGAAAGTAAAGTCAGTAGGTTCGAACTTAAGTTAGAAGCGGACGTGACCAAATATAAGTGCAAATCTTAGTTGTCATAAAAAAATTTATTAAAATACTGTCACGTATGAATACATGTGAAGTGCAATGGGGAAGAAAAACAATATCAAACATATTGCCAGTTCTTATCAATATGTCCTTTTTCTATGACCTTACCGATGTCAGATGAAATGTTGACACTTAAATTTTTAATTAATTATTTAAAATGTTTCATACAAATAGTTATTCCTGACTTTTAAGAACTGTCCGTCCTCTTAAAATTATTCCTCTTAAAATTCTTGTTTAAATAAGGAGTGGTTTAAAAGGGAGGTGGGAGTAGTTATTGACTGAACTTGCTCATCTAAGAACTTAACCTTCGCTTAGAGGAAAGAAGCTTACATACCAAATTTAAGCTTTAAAAACTCTAAAACTACGGATCACAAGTTTAGTCGGACGGACGGACATCTTTTAATCGAGAATTTAACGCTGATCATTTATAAATATGTATACATTGGGCGGGTCGATTTATTTTTCGACAATTTCCCTATGATTTCCGTATTCTATGGGTTATTCCATGAAAATTTGCCCAAGGAACCATACCTCTATCATTAAAATCGAGTCCCCTACTTTTTGTTGGTAGATTTTTTTCCCAAATTGACGTTCGTATGAAATATTACCTACACGTTCACATCCATAACTCAAAAACTATCGAACTTTTGCCCGTATCTTTTGAACCTTTGGACCAATGTTGGAAATTTTTTTTTGTAACGTTATGATTTTGAGTTATGGATGTGAACGTGTAGGTAATATTTCATACGAACGTCAATTTGGGGAAAAAATCTACCAACAAAAAGCAGGGGACTCGATTTTAACGATAGAGGTATGGTTCCTTGGGCAAATTTTCATGGAATAACCCATAGAATACGGAAATCATAGTGAAATTGGTGAATTTTTTCACTCCCTACAAATCGACCCGACCTAGTATACATATTGTCATACATACATACATAGTTATGGATGTGAACGTGTAGGTAATATTTCATACGAACGTCAATTTGGGGAAAAAATCTACCAACAAAAAGCAGGGGACTCGATTTTAACGATAGAGGTATGGTTCCTTGGGCAAATTTTCATGGAATAACCCATAGAATACGGAAATCATAGTGAAATTGGTGAATTTTTTCACTCCCTACAAATCGACCCGACCTAGTATACATATTGTCATACATACATACATAGTTATGGATGTGAACGTGTAGGTAATATTTCATACGAACGTCAATTTGGGGAAAAAATCTACCAACAAAAAGTAGGGGACTCGATTTTAACGATAGAGGTATGGTTCCTTGGGCAAATTTTCATGGAATAACCCATAGAATACGGAAATCATAGTGAAATTGGTGATTTTTTTCACTCCCTACAAATCGACCCGACCTAGTATACATATTGTCATACATACCACGCCTCCTTAAGGGCGTTACAAAGAACAAACTGAATATACACTTCGGTCTGAGCGTGCGCGTGTTGAAGGGTTTTAAAAGTCTATTGGGAATGAGTCTGGTCGGCGAGGTGGCCAGTTAATGGCACCTCCTTGAATATCACTTTTTGCCCAAAAATTTGACGAACTGCATCCAATGAGTCGTTGAGGGTGTGATCAATTGCCCGTCATGCTTAAACCTCGAACTTCAATTAATGCCCATGAACTTCTGTAGCACTGGAGCAAAAAAGTTCTGTAGCATAGCAATATACCAGCATGTAATTTTTTCATAAAAAAAAATTTAATTTTATAACACAGTACAACATTTTTCAGCTCATTGATTTGGGTCTCAATTCTGAGAACTGCACATGAAAGTAGCCCCAAATAGAAGAAGTTTTGCATCATTCGTTTTGTCAAGTTACATGCCATAATAATGTAATATCGATTCGAAGTTAGTAAGTACCGTATAGGGGAATTTGTCACGTTTTATGCTCTTCTTCTAATTAGGGCTACTTTCACGTGCAGTTCTCAGAATTTAGTCCCAAAATCATGTGTTGTTGACGTCATATTTTTTTTGGTAATGTGTAAATGTCTGATTTTGTGCCTGTCATAGACCGGTCGTGCCTTATAGGTTGAAACACGTGACTACCATGCGGGAGATCCGTTGTTCGATTCCCGGCTCAAGTCATCAACATTTTTCTTCATTGCTGGCCCCCTCAATGTTATCAACAGAAACAACGCAGTATAGGTGTCGAGTTAATCTGCATTGTCTAGTAAAAGCTTCTCAAATAGTGACGTTCGCATTCGTCGCTAAACAAGTAGGTGCCGTTTGCTGTGAATCTAAAATAGAAAGCGTGTTAATACACAACAACGCGAGAATCATCCCATACCTCATTCATGGGGTGTAAAGGGAAATTAGGTAAAGTTAAGTGTCATATGCGGAAACTATTGAGTTTCTTCCGGCATTGCAAAAAACCCGTCTTAAACGGATAGAGAGCTTTAAAAAGTTTACGGAGATGCTGCTTTAAGTGGAACAAAGTACCGAATTTGGTCCCGGTGCTTGAAAGACGGTGACGACCGTCTGCGTGAAGGAAGGACAACAATTTTGTAGGCATTGCTCGATGAGGATCCATGCCTACACCAGAAAAGCATGCTTCAGTATTGGGAGTTACCCGCCAAGCCAATTCTAAGCGATTCCAAGACGAGCACTGTGCCAAAAATGGTTGAAATGCGCGTAGAGACGCGAAAATGTGATTGTACATCATTACAATATATTGCTAAATTCTATCTAGAAATCCTATTCTGAAATGGGAAGTCCTATCCCACATGCTATATTCTTCATATATTGAGTCGTTCTATTTTTACTTTCTCCATTCGATGGCACATGGTTTACCTGACCAGCAGTTCCACTCTTTTAAAGACATCGAAAAATGGCTTGATTCGGGAATAGTCTCTATGTTAGGTTAATTCGGCAGCCGCGTTCAGTACAGCCCACATGGGTCGTAGTACGAGTCCCGTTGTGATACCATTTCCAAATTTTTCGCACCAAATTTTCCTGTTCTATTCGGTCAATATCGCTTTCAAGCCATTTCGTTGCTCTGATGAAGGCATGGATGTTCTACAAATCGCCTACTGATAGACAGGTATTGTCCACCAGTATCCGATGACCAAGCTTTTCATATTTCAGGTCACCAAAAGCAGGACAGCGACATAAAAGATGATCCGTGGTCCTTGGATAACCTCTCGAGGTAAACAGTTTTACCTCGACGGTATTCGAGCTCTCCCAGAAATATGAGAAAAATTAGTAGGAGATAGCAAAATTGCATTTCTATCAAAAATACAGCGAGAATTTCGTTGTGCACCTAATAAATTGAATCGATTGAGCTGAATTTCTGCCGTATGTTGTAATAAGGCTACATTCGAAGATTCGTTGTGTCGATAGTACTCGCGTACGCAGAATGCACATTGTGATTCGCTAAATGACGACTTAACACTAAATTCCCATTGATTGCTCTTATGTTTCGTTACCTCTTCGCCCCAGCTCGCCATAACTGATTGACGCTGATACCGATTAAAATATAAACGGATTTTTGGTCCACCTTGTATAAGGACTACATATTTTGTACTAGAGTCTACATTTCAATGTTACAGTTAGATTAAAAAACCTATCAAACTTCTGGTTTTACTTACATTTAGCAAACTTATTGGCTAGAGAAAGTTGTACTACCTCCGATCATGATTCTCTGATAGATGTTCACCCGCCCATTTATTACCTTTTTTCTGCTTAGTGGAGGACTAAATGTGAAAAACAGACTGGATACGTTAGATATCCAGAACCGACTGTATTGCTGCTATATCGCTGATGCCCGAATATTGAAAATTCAGATCGTAATACAGTCGAAACTCTCTATAACGAATTCCAAGGGACTGGATATTTACTTCGCTATAAAGAAAATTCGCTATATAGAAAAGAAAAACAATTTTGTTCCTTTTAGCATTTTTTATTTGTAGTAGTCAGTTATTTTGGTTTGAAGTACTTTTTACCACTTTTCTTCTTCAATATAATTTTCTAATACATTTAGAGAAGTAAACACAGTAAATATCGCGATATGCAAAGACAAACTGATATCAACTGCAAGAAATGTGAGAGATGGTAATGATTTCAGTTGTCACTTGCATAGTTAGGTGGTTCCCCAAAAGCATCAGTCTTTTTTGTGTGCGTGCGGGTTTTTGCCTACCACGAAAAATTATTTAAATAACATACATTCGTTATATGGAGGTTGAAAACGCTTCATTCTCGAAGTTACGGTCGCAAAAATGCTTCGTTATAAGGAAATATTCGCTATTGGGAAATTCGTTATATGGAGATTATAATACAATCAAAGTAGACCCAAAACACAGTGTTCTTATAATTGCTTAGCAATAAAGAGAACTTCGTTATATAGGAGTTCGTTATAGAGAGTTTCGACTGTACATTAGACCGTATCGCAAAAAAAAAGTTCTCCGTACACCAGCGAATATGAAACATTGTTCCAAGGACATTTCAAAAAAAAAATTTTTTATTTTTTTTGCCGAACGTAGGGGTCGCCTTTTTAGTTTTTTCGTTATATCTTCCATATTAACAGTCCGATCTTAAAGCTTGATACAGCGAATTTTTTGTCTCAGCGAGGCAAATATTTTTGCTCTTAGGTCCATTGACCTCAAGTGTACCGTTCTAGTACTTACCCCCCAAATCTAATTTCCTACCACCCTAATGTGACACCCTAATGATAGAAATTTATAGCTCGCAAAAAACCATACAACTTTTGCGAAGAAAGTATCTCGATAAATACAGCACAACTATCTGAAAAATGCTTTTATAAATTCATTGTTGCCGATCGTAGGGGTCACCTTTTTAAATTTGTCATAGCTTCAGTATTTACATTCAGATATTAAAGTATGATATATCGATGTGTTTGTCTGTGGCTGACCAATTTTTTTAATTCAAAAGTCTTTCACCTGAAGTAACCTTTACATCATACCTCAAATTACACAACAAGGAATTAGCAACAAAAAGCAAAGTAAAATAATAGAAATTTTAGTCGATCATACCTCGACGTGATTTAAGTTAGCTATATTTTTGACGGCTCTCGGGCTTAGATAAAATGTGGCCCATGCGTTGCTTGTCGGTGACCGCCATGGCAGATTCATGTACTACATGAACAAAACCCTCGGCGAAGTATGAGTCACTTTTGAAGTTTATTAACTTAACAACTTGTGGACCGAATATTTGACGAATGCATCCAGTTGCATCCATATAGCCATCTAAACGCACTATCGAATCCGTTATCATCGATAACAAAACATTTTAAGGGTGGACAAATTTTGTTGTAGTAAAGGTAATTTGACATCAAAGACTTTTGAATTAAAAACAATTGGTCTGCCGCAGACAAACACATCGTTATATCATACTTTAATATCTGAATGTAAATACTGAAGCTATGACAAATTTAAAAAGGTGACCCCTACGATCGGCAACAATGAATTTATAAAAGCATTTTTTAGATAGTTGTGCTGTATTTATCGAGATACTTTCTTCGCAAAAGTTTTATGGTTTTTTGCGAGCTATAAATTTCTATCATTAGGGTGTCACATTAGGGTGGTAGGAAATTAGATTTGGGGGGTAAGTACTAGAACCGTACACTTGAGGTCGGTGGACCTAAGAGCAAAAATATTGGCCTCGCTGAGACAAAAAATTCGCTGTATCAAGCTTTAAGATTGGACTGTTAATATGGAAGATATAACGAAAAAACTAAAAAGGCGACCCCTACGTTCGGCAAAAAAAATAAAAAATTTTTTTTTTGAAATGTCCTTGGAACAATGTTTCATATTCGCTGGTGTACGGAGAACTTTTTTTTGTGTGCCTGTAAGGTGATACGGTCTACTGTACATGGTTGGTCTAAGTAACAGTGACTTGACACTGTCCTGTGGAATTTTAACTGGCCATAGCAATATCAGGCACCTAATAGGATATATCCATACCGGACTACTGCCTTGTATATGAGGACAAGAAGGAGTTCGAAACAATGACACATCTTCGTTGAAACTGTCCCGGTCTATCCCGTAGGAGGCAAAGATAATTAGGGCAAGGTTTTGTAGAGGATCTAGAGTCTCTCTCCTGGGTCGAAGTAAGTTACTTAAGAGGTTTCATGCGCCATGTTTAATAGGGTCAAGATGATTGACTTAGATACATGTTGTAAGGGTTCTCCATGATTTTCTCTTCCCTCATTATATGTATATCGACTATTCTATTTCTACATATACTCCTTGTTTTATTTTCCCTTCTCTTTCTTTTTCGAACAATCACAATGGATCAGTGATCACCAAGTGTAGTGTGAGATGATTTTTACCAGTTCACACTTATCCTTAACTTAACCAAACCTAAAATTTACAATATCTAAGAACTAATTGCTAAACTATGAATAAATTACTACACAAAAATATCACAATAAATATCAATAACATTTTGACGTGCGGTAATGTTGTTACAATAGTTTGCATCATTAATATAAGTACAATACATTATTTATTTTACACTTTTTGTTAACAAGTACTATCTAACGTTTTTACGAGTATGAGTACGTAATATAACCTTCAATTACATGGACACAATTGTTGTATTTATTGTCATCATGGCACAAATGACACAGTACCGATTCACAATAACATCGAAAGAGTCACGGTTTAATGGATTAAACTCGCTAATTGTTCAGATAAATACATGGAAATCATTTAAATAATTTGTTGACGAAATCAATCGACATTAACGTATCATAAAAATTAAATTCAAATGATTTGAAATCAAAACATTGAAATCAGCCATGTTCTGCAAAACAATTCGCTTTAAAAACAGAGCAAAATCGGTTTATAAATTTTTACCGATTTTGCTCTGTTTTTAAAGCGGTTTCAAATCGGTAAAAAAAGTAATACGTTTTTACCGATTTTGCTCTGTTTTCATACCGAATTGTTTTCCAGAACTTGGCTGAATATTGGTTGTCGAAAACTTAAAAGCGATATTTGGACTTTAGAGCAATCATATGAGAGCATTTGTTGAAGAATTTACTACAGTGACTCAATATTTCGTTAGGATGCGAAATATTTTTCTTATGCCACAAATTATAGCTTTAAGTTCACACACATCTATTGTCATGTCTCAGTTACGGTCTCTCACTAAAGTCTTTGTTTCATAATAATATCATCTAAAGTGATTCTCAATTAACTTTAAGTCGTTCCCTCAACTGCCCTCAACTGACGTTAATTCAGTTTAAATCGTGTCTATAAAACTTTTGTATTTCTTTCAATTTTCTATTGAATTCAAAAAAAGCAAAAACATAAATAACACTATGACACAAAATCAAACTTTTTGAAAAACACCCGAACGTGACTATATAGGTTCGATAGTACAACCGGAGCTGAGTAAAACCCTAGCTCAGTTTGGCTAGATTGGCTACCAATTTTTTTTTTTGGCCCCCTAAACTTTTTGAAATCCCTTGGACCCCTTGAAAAAAGGTGACATCAATTGTTGGCCAATAGTTTCTACAGTTTTTAATCTAGCTCTTTCTCTTCTTCAGCAAAGTTTTAGCTAATAGTTCGCTTAAGAAACTGATATAATAAAATTTCCCAAAAAAATTAGACTTCCCTCGTTTATTTTCAAAAAACTTCGATAAAAATTCTAATTTTTTCACTATTTTTTATATAAGTCGTAGGGAATCCAGATTTTTTGCATACTCTATTCAGTGAAATTGTAGTTTAGGTAACACCGAATAACTTCTCTGAACAAACCTATGCAATCTGAATAAGTCTAGGGATATTAAATAGCTCTCAAAACACACTATCTACTTTAAACAAATCAGTTTTTTAGGAGTTTTGGGCCATTGTGCAATGTTTTTACTTGCTATCTTTACCAAAAACGTACTTATTGTATAACTGAATAACTTCTGTAAACAACCAATATGATCGGAATACTCCACCCCCTTAATTGTTCACAAAGAGCATTAGGGTGTTCCTTATATGGAATTTTTTCGAATTTCGTTAAAAATATGTATTAATCGCGATGTTGGTCATCTATCTTCACCTTACGTTTCTTTTTGCCAATATTAGGAATATATTGTGAGAAATTTTGTATCGATAGTTGGACATTAGGGTATGCCGCAATGAGGTTAAAGTATGAATTTGTTCTCAAATCAGTTTATTGCCGCTGAGTATTTTTCTTTCGTATATAGACAAAGTAGTAACAAGCCGTTCAATAGCTGAAATAACGACCTAAAATAATATGTGTTTGCTTTTACCATATCTCTTATAGTCGCCGAGATATTTGATATAGAAGTTGGGGTTTTTTTAAAAAAATTATTAAAAATGTTGAAATTGAATTTCGATGTAGATTATTATGGGCAATTATATATTTCAACTTTTAAAGGTTAATCAAGTTAAAATCTATATGTTTAAAAAGTATATGTGTATATTATCACTATCTCTATCAATTCTCGAGATATCAGGGGCTTAAAAAGCATAGCAATGACTACATAACTTTTGTTTCACCTGTATATCCATTGTGTATGCTTACAAATGTCACCAAAGCCATTAATATCCAATGGTCTTTTGAGGGGATTTTTTATTTTTATCGTATAAAAATCATTATTGGTAAGTATTCAATGGGTATTCAGATGGAACAAAAGTTCATTAGACATTGCATAGCAATACAGTCAAAAATTCCGTTTTTTAACGCCTGATATCTCAAGAATTGATAGAGATAGTGATAATATACACATATACTTTTTAAACATATAGATTTTAACTTGATTAACCTTTAAAAGTTGAAATATATAATTGCCCATAATAATCTACATCGAAATTCAATTTCAACATTTTTAATAATTGTTTTAAAAATACCCCAACTTCTATATCAAATATCTCGGCGACTATAAGAGATATGGTAAAAGCAAACACATATTATTTTAGGTCGTTATTTCAGCTATTGAACGGCTTGTTACTACTTTGTCTATATACGAAAGAAAAATACTCAGCGGCAATAAACTGATTTGAGAACAAATTCATACTTTAACCTCATTGCGGCACACCCTAATGTCCAACTATCGATACAAAATTTCTCACAATATATTCCTAATATTGGCAAAAAGAAACGTAAGGTGAAGATAGATGACCAACATCGCGATTAATACATATTTTTAACGAAATTCGAAAAAATTCCATATAAGGAACACCCTAATGCTCTTTGTGAACAATTAAGGGGGTGGAGTATTCCGATCATATTGGTTGTTTACAGAAGTTATTCAGTTATACAATAAGTACGTTTTTGGTAAAGATAGCAAGTAAAAACATTGCACAATGGCCCAAAACTCCTAAAAAACTGATTTGTTCAAAGTAGATATTGTGTTTTGAGAGCTATTTAATATCCCTAGACTTGTTCAGATTGCATAGGTTTGTTCAGAGAAGTTATTCGGTGTTACCTAAACTACAATTTCACTGAATAGAGTATGCAAAAAATCTGGATTCCCTACGACTTATATAAAAAATAGAGAAAAAATTAGAATTTTTATCGAAGTTTTTTGAAAATAAACGAGGGAAGTCTAATTTTTTTGGGAAATTTTATTATATCAGTTTCTTAAGCGGACTATTAGCTAAAACTTTGCTGAAGAAGAGAAAGAGCTAGATTAAAAACTGTAGAAACTGTTGGCCAACAATTGATGTCACCTTTTTTCAAGGGGTCCAAGGGATTTCAAAAAGTTTAGGGGGCCAAAAAAAAAATTTGGTAGCCAATCTAGCCAAACTGAGCTAGGGTTTTACTTAGCTCGGGTTGTACTATCGAACCTATATAGTCTCGTTCGGGTGTTTTTTTCACTGTTGCACTGTGTAATTCATAACTTGGGGGGACAAGGGAATATATGACCTTTTGCCAACCACAGTGCAAAGCGTACAAGGGTGCTAATACCACTTAAAACTAACACCTTGTAACTGCTTTCTTCTCTTCCTTTTGTTCTTGTTGTTGATGATGATGGTAAGGGTAACTTTCCTGCCGTACAAGTGTACGTACTCCTATCCCCGCCAGCAAATGATGATTATTTTTATTGAATTGTCATAAAAAAGCAAAAAAAAATAAGACCAACAAATATTGTAAGCCAAGCGAGTAAAGAAAGCAAAAAAAAATCCTCATAACATAGAAAGTGCAAATGTGAAATGCTGAAACATATGTGTTACTCCAGGGATTGCCATAGCCTTGGTCGTCGTCATTTTTGCCTTCTTACTTGTTATGTTCACATACTAACAGACTTTAGGGTAGTTTACGTTCGCTTGGCTATGGTCCAGCCAAATAATAGCCGGCAAACCCAATTGCTTAAATCTATACCCGAGGTGGTTTTAGCTTCTGGGCGTTTGGCATAATAATAACAATAATCGTAATAATCATAAGTTAAGAAGGGAGTTCGAGTTGGCCCGTGGGAGGGGGGTGGCAAAGTCATCCAATTTTTATGAGATTTCCTCTTTTTTAACATGGGCGTTTTATTTATGTGCCAGGAATTGAGGTGAAAATCATAAAAATATATTCTTTAATTGAATTAAGAGAAGGGAAACAAATGAAAAGGCTATGAATTAAAGTTATGCATTATGGCCATAAATCAACAAGAAGTTAAGAAGGAGGTCGGTAAGGGTGTGGGAAAAAGTTGGCAATGTGGAGGATAGACAATGTCTGGACAAGGAAAATGTCATGTATAGTGATAGTAACACATATAAATAAAGGTGAAATTATTTATATACTAAAGCAATGAAAAACGTATAATATAACAAAATCAGTAAACTGAACCTGAACTTCGTCATACAACGTGTTCTGCTTTACCAAAGAGTTAACAAAAATTGGGTAACAAAATTTAAAATTGCGGACAAGTTTAATAAATTAAGAATATAATGTAAAAAACAATGAAAAAGGACGAAATATAAATAAATTACAATCTTAATACGAATAATAAAACAAAATCGGTAAAAGATATGTTGAACCCCAAAGTTCGTCATAAAAATTGTTCTTCTTTAAAAGAAAAATTAACAAAAATTAAGGTACAAAATTTAAAATTTCGGACAACCCAGCTGTAAAAATACCCATTACGTAATCGCTACTTTCAGCTATATTAAGTAACAATCAGTGATGACTGTCTATCTGATATTTTTTCTTAAATTTAGCATAGTAGTGTTCTAGGTCATTTAATCGGTGCGCTCTCAATTACATAGTAAGCGACGATGTCAGTAAGTCCCATTTCAGATGCAATTACGTTATAAGCGGAGTTTTAAGCGTGCTTGATAGCACGCTTGATTACGAAGAAAGTCACAATGTCAGCAGGTGCTATTTCACTTCGGAGTTATAATGAGTGGTCGATATTGTATATGTTACACACGCATTACATTCAAAGTTCTTACAACAGAATTGGGCTGGACTTGCCATCCACTACCAGTATAATGGAAGTGAATAAAATGAGAAATAAGAGAAAAATAATCCCCTAACAAGTTGACGACCACCGCAAACGTTTTAAGGACTATGATTTGAGAATATCCACTTGGAATATTAGAACTCTATACCTACCAGGTGCCTCTATTCAACTGGCGAATGTCCTTGAAGAGTATAAGGCTGACATTACTGCTATACAGGAAATCCGGTAGCCTGGATATGGATGCTCGCCGATGAGGATGTGTGACGTGTACTACAGCTGCCACGCGGATAAGCATGAGTTTGGTTGTGGATTTGTGGTCGGCAAGAGACTACGACACCTGGTCTTTAGGATCACTCCTGCCAGTGAACGAATCGCCACCATAAGAGTGAAGGCAAGATTTTTCTACATCACGTTGATATGTGCTCATGCTCCGACGGAGAAGAAAAGTGACGAGATAAAAGACGAATTCTACGCCCAACTTGAAGAAATATAATGATCGTAGTCCGGGCCATGATGTTAGAATCGTGCTGGGAGATTTCAATGCCAAAATAGGTCTTTAGCCCAACAGTCGGAAAATTTTGTCTGCATACTGACACATCGCCAAACGGAATCAGACTGATTGATTTTTCTGCATCCAGGAACATGGTAATTAGCACCCTATTTGACCACAAAAACATTCACAAGTTAACGTGGATATCTTCCGATCAAGTGACGAGAAACCAAATTGATTACGTGGTAATCGATGGATAGGCACGCGTTAAGTGTCTTAGATGTACGAGTTATCAGGGGTGCGAGCATCAACTAGGATCACCACCTCACTGCAGTGAAGGTGCGTAACCAGGTACAGAAAAAGCTGGACATCGCTCGGCTGCTGAAGACTGTGTACCAATCCGAGATGATAACATCGTGTGTCCACCTCCGAGCTGGGATTGGAATCTCAGTATGCTATGTCCTATCTACAAAAAATAGGTGACCATAGTGAGTGTAATAACTACAGTGGAATTAGCCAATTACCGATTGCGTATAAGGTCTTGTCTACCATACTTTGTGAACGTCTTAAGCCAATTGTGGAAAACCAGATTGAACCTTATCATCGTTGGCTTTAGACCAGGCAAATCCACGACGGATCTAATATTTACACTACGGCAGATTCTGGAGAAAACCCATGAGAAGCAAATCGACACTTACCACCTCTTTGTCGATTACAAAGCTGCCTTTGATAGGCCCATCAGGCATCGACTATACGAAGTCATGTCTGAGTTCGGTATCTCGGCGAAGATATATCGTCTCTGCCGGTGTACTCTTACAAATACCAAATCCTCTGTTCGGATTGGCAAGGATCTATCTGCGCCATTCAATATGACGAGAGGTCTTAGACAAGGTGATGATTAGTCATGCATACTATTTAGCATAGTGATGGAGAAGATGGAAAGCAGCGGTTAACATGTATGGCACCATATTTAATAAGAGACACATGCTGCTCGCATATGCCGATTATATCGACATTATCGGTCGGACGATGCGAGAGCTAACAGCTGTCTTCCCATCTGTTGAAAGAGAGTCAGCGAAAATGGGTTCGGCGGTGAATGAGGACAAGACGAAGTTAATGGTATCACCGAACAAAGTATCCACCCGTTGGTTACGCAGCGTGAACGTTGAGAACAATTGCAATTGGAACAATTGGTAGTGGATGAATTTATCTACACCGGATCCGCTATGGACAAAAACAACAGTGTCAGCCTTGAAATGAAACGGAGAATAGTGCTCACCAACAGGTGTCTCTTTGGTCTACGCGAGCACTTTATAAACAGCACCCTATTTCGAACCACCAAAGTCCAACTGTACTAGGTACTAATTTTACCAATCCCGTTGTATGTCTCCGAATCTAAGGTGCTTAAACAGGCGGATGCAACTCATCTGGCGGTGTTTGAGATAAAAATACTCCGCAAAATATATGGTCCTATATGCGTAAACGGCGAGTTCAGGATTCGGTTGGACCATGAGCTATACGAGCTATACCACGACATTGATGTGGTCAAGCGAATCAAAGTGCAACGATTACGCTGGCTAGGCGATGTCGTGAGGATGGATGAGGAAACTCCAGCGTGAAAGGTATTCAATCAAGGCCTCGAAGGACGGCGCAAAAGAAGGAGACCGCGACTACGTTGCAAGGACCAGGTGAAGGAATCACTGATGCTGCTTGGTAGGACTGACTGGAGAAGGTGCAAGATCAAGGCGAAAGGAAATGTCTAACCATTTCGGCCTCTGACTTAGACACTAAGATATAAATATATATACGTTGTCATGTTGTTTTTAAGGCTAATAATAACGTAATTGGCTCTCAATGACTCTTACTGACATTGTCGCTTATTTTGTAAGCGAAAGCGCAACGATTAAACGTCCTTTGACTTCAAAAACAACTTAATTTCCCTTTACACCCTATGGATGTGATATGGAATAGCTTATCGCTTTGTTGTGAATTAACACGTTTTCTATTTTAGACCCACAACAAACGACACCTACTTGTTTATCGACGAATCCGAACGTCACTGTTTGAGAAGCTTTTACTAGACATGCCGATTATCTCGGCACTTACACTGCGACGTTGCTGTTTACAACATCGAGGGGCCGGCAATGAAAGAAAAATGTAGATGACTGGAGGCGGGAATCGAACCAGGGATCTACCGCATGGTAGTCGAGCGTTCTAAACACTATGCCACGGCCGTCCTATACCACTCCTATGATAAATTTAAGGAAGTATAAAAGTGAGAGATTCATGACTTCTTCTAAATATAGATGAGATCAGCGATTACGTAATGGATATTTTTACCGCTGGGAATTTCAAACTCACTTAAGTGGGTCTTTTAGTTCACATTTGACCGTGAACTTATGTTTTTTAACGAGATTTTTGAAGACACATATTGAATGATTGTGATTGCTTGCCTAATCGAAAATTGCCTTCCAGTTTTCTGACTCACCCATTCTCACTCTCAAATTTCTCTGACTCAATCAAATATCCATACCTTCGCATTAGTCACCCATCATTAATCAGCCATATCAATAAAAATTAATCGCAAAATTTCCCTATACATAAGAATTCAATGCCGTATAGGTACTATTGAGTGCCAACAATTAAATCCCCTCTCGCACCTTTTCGAACCATTTTTACAAATATAATTTAAAGCAAAATGCAATATACAAAAAAAAAATCAAGGTAATAAAGCTCACATTTGAACAGACTCGTTCAAAATATGGTCACCATTTTGTCAGACATTCGAAATGAATCGAAAAATAAAAATGGAAACGAAAACCATTAAATAAATCCAATAATTTAACCTTCCGTTACCTTTTATATGAAATGAAAAAAACAACTTCGAAATAATGCCGATAAAGTCATCGAAAACAAAACAAAATGATAAAAAAAAAATTTAACTAAAAAGAATGGAGGGGAAAAAGAAACTTATAAATGAAAGAAATAAAAAAGAAGCAAAAAATAAACAAAATGGTTGCGCATGAGCTTAATGCACATACATACAAATATCGTCAGTGACAGAGGAGCAGGGCAGTAAATAAAAATGAAAAAAAACTTAAATACATTGTAAACGTTAAGAAAACCCCAACAAACAAATTTTTATATTTACACACTTTTTTATGCAAATTAATCGTATAAGTATGTACATAAATTTTGTTGTTTTTTTTATTTATATTTTGTGTGCGTTTTTTTTGTATTAATAAAAACTAACAACAGCAACAAATTGTACTACGTAAGGTACTATACCTGCTATACCTTGGAACACAATTGTCGGCTAATCGGTTGGTTAAAGTGGACAAAAATAAAGAAACAACACAAGAGAAAAAAAATATCGTTGGCGCGTATAACTGACAACACAGTCCACCAGTACACACAGTTGCTATATACAAATTGAATTCTTAGTACACATAACTACCGATGAATATGTTGAATATGTGTTAGCCGAACACGCATACAAGCAAATACATTACTTTTACAGTATACCGCCAAGGCAAAAGGATATTATGAAACTTTAACTTATATGAACTTAGACTGAAAAGGCCTCAATACAGCATTTTGCAACCTTTCACTAGACACATGTCGATTGACCCGACTACTCGCAAATTGCTTTCTACAAAGAAATCTAGATGGGTAGTTGAGCGTTTTACCCATCATGCCACGATGGGTTTACTAGATAACTTTAATCCTCAGCATTATAAAACTGTTTTTTCTTTGTAAAATTTTGTAAATTATCGTACATGTTCCCATTCTAATCATTTTACCGTATACTGTTTGTTCACCACTCTCACGTCTTTTTTATTGAATTTCTTAAAGTTTTTTTTTATTTGTTGTGTCGGCATAAAAACCACAGTAGCTTCGTATGTAGAAATAAAATTTACCCATAATAAAAACCGAAAAAATTCCCCCCGACATTAAATTCAACTTAATGTGTTAATTCTTTTATTTGAATTTAACAAAATTCGGTATATTCATAAAAAAACATTTAATTTAATAAATCATCAATTAATTATGCCAAGCACATACAATAATTTTGGTATAAGCAACAAAATTGTATAAAAATTTATTTGTATAAAAAAAGTTTCACTTCCTTTAACACACACCCACAAATATACACATTTATCCATACTTATTAGTAGTTTTTGGATATATTGCTCTCTTCTCATTAAAAAATTTCTCTATAATTTCAAAATTATCTATGAATACGTTGGATGTACGCTTGCACACAAACACAACATGTGTATTGATTGCTTTGGCGGGCTATACATGCGTGTATGTGGCGGCCCATACTCAATAGAGTCGCCATATTTGTTTTTGATTATTGTGCTATTAAAATATGGCCGCTATGTTGTTATCAATTATGGAAATTAGCTTAGTTGTTCAGTGAATGAATGAGTATAAATGAATGAGTGACTTGGATATATGTATCACATTTATTTATAGCATAAACTAAGTGCATTTGCTGTTCTTCTCTGGACTTGGGGTTACAAAAATTAGCTGTAGATGTAGCTAAATAGTTGTGACCCGCGTTACCATTTTTATTTTCTCTTCTATAGTTGGTTGGTGTTGCCAATATATTATCATGGTGTTGCCATTATAACTGTGTGATATGAGACTGGCAATAGTATGTTGTAGTTTTTTTATGTTATGCAGTTTGCTCAAATTTGCTGTAGTTAAAGTAGTTTGGGCAAAAATGTATAATTGAAAATTAAACTGAAAGTTTATAATAAAATAAATTGGGGGATGGTGTTACACTACACCCTGACTCATCATAAACTTTTTTCAATGTTTGCTTAGGATTTCTAAGGATATTTTTTTTTTGTATAAAAATGAAATGAATTAAAAACCAATACAGAAATTTCAGTAAGGTTAACTGACAGATAAATGCCCTCACCCTATGTATGGAATTTTTTATCTCTCGAGTTACTGAAATTTACCGACTTTTTAATAAAATGATTTATTTATTATTATTTGTTTGCTTGTGGACCATAAAAGGTAAGAGATAGGAATTTCGGTCGTATGACCAGACAACAAATGTTAAAAGTTCAATTCAATGTCTCTGAGCATATGGTAATTTTTTTAATAAAGGGTTTTCCAATAAGATATCGTCCCCTTAATAAAACAATAGTGTATAATTTTTTTGGTGTTTTGAGAAAATCGAGTTTAAAGTTTTCGTCAAATCGGATGTCTATAAAATTTTTGAAGAAAAAATTATATACTATTTTTTCCAATGACCTTTTGACGCACTTTATGGAAGTAGATTTTGACGAAATTTTGACCAGGTGTATGAGCACATACACTATTGTTATATTAAGGGGACGATATGTTATTTTGGTATTCAAAGAAAAATGCAATTTTTTGAGATAAATTATCGGATGTTTGTTTTTTTATAATAAATATGCGGTTAATAATGAAAAACAAAATCAGCCAAATTGCCAAGAGCTCGCTTACAGGACCATATTCTTTTCATGAAATTTTCCATAACCAAATCGCAAAGTGGCTGCCCTATGTCCTCGATAGCCTCACGAATTTAATCTTTGAGATCTTGAATCGACGCTGGGCTGTTGGCGTAGACCTTATCTTTCACGTGGTCCCAAAGGAAGAAGTTGCAATGTGTTAAATCACAAGATCTCGGTGGCCAATTTTGATCAACTCTTCGAGAGATAACACGGTCCGGAAACTTTACCCGTAAAAGATCAATGGTTTTGTTGCTTGTGTGGCACTTAGCGCCGTCTTGTTGAAAGTAAACGTTGTCCAGATCAATACCATCCAAATCCGACCATAAAAAATCATTAATCATCTCTCGATAGCGCAATCCATTCACCGTAACTGTTGATCCAACCTCATTTTCGAAAAAGTAAGGTCCAATGACCCCGCCGGACCATAAACCGCACCAAACAGTCACACGTTGAGGATGGAGAGGCTTCTCCAGAATAACTCTTGGGTTTTCCGAGTCCCAGATGCGACAATTTTGCTCGTTGACGTAGCCACCGAGATGGAAATGGGCCTCATCAGTCAAGATAATTTTTCGATGGAATTCCGGATCATTTTCATGCATTTCAAGGACCCAATCAGCAAAGACACGACGTTGTTGATGATCGGCCGGCTTGAGTTATTGTGTTAACTGAACTTTATAAGCCTTAAGACCCAAGTCTTTATGCAAAATACGGTGTAATGACGTTTGTAGAATGCCCAATTCCAAAGAACGACGAGGAATGGACAAATCTGGAGTTTCTTCAACACTTAGGGCTACAGCTGCAATATTCTCAGTTGTTCTTAAGCGACGTGCACGGGTTTTATTCTTTACATCAGTTACTTGTCTCATCAGCTCGAATTTTTCCACCAATTTCTGTATTGCGGTCCGACAAGGTGCTTCACGACGACCAAAAATTGCATCAGTTTTGCGAACTGTGACTGCAAGATTTTCACCATTTTTGTAGTGAATTTTAATAATTTCAATGCGTTGTTGAAGCGTGTATCGTTCCATTTTTAGTAATGGCGAAGTTTCTATTTGTCAAATGTCAAGGAATAAAAGCTTCAAAAGTGACAGCTACCGAAATAACGGGCCATTCACAATAACACCTCTCATTGGAAAGCCCTTTACAAGATAAATTAACTGATCAAATATCATACAGTTGTCCATTTGGGAGTAATGGAAGAGGTACCCGAAGGGGAGCAACGATATACAGTGGTGTGCGATGAAATAGAGTCGCACCTAACCAAAATTTTCAAAGCAAGAAAAATTCACAAAAAAATTTATTTTTATGGAACTTTTAGTTATTTTTATTGAATTTCAATACTAATCTAAAAAAATTGAATATCAGTGTGGAAGTTCAAAAATTAAAAAGGCACAGTCAAATAAAAATATCTCAAATTCCCAGGTTTTGGCTGTGAACAAAAATAGAGTCAAAGAATTTATCGACTTGAAAGTTAATAAATTAGTGACTTAAATTAAAAAAATGGTTAAGTTATATCTTTCTTTACCTCAGTACTTAGTAGAACATCCATTACTTTTAATTACTTAGGCGGAACGATTTGGTATTGAATCCCCTAACTTTTGACAAGTCTGTATTGAAATATTATACCACAGAACTTTAATCATTGCCCATAGTTCATTCTTATCACATGTATTTTTTCCTTTAAGAGCTACTTCTAACTCTCGCCACAAATTCTTAACAGGATTTAAATCTGGCGATTGTGCAGGCCACCTTAAAACTCCAACTTTGTTATTTCGAAATCGAATTTGACATTTTCCATGTGTGATTCGGGTCGTTGTCTTGCTGAAACACCCATCAAAGTGGCATTTCCCATTCAGCATAAGGCATAATGATGTCATTCAGAACATTTGTGTAAACTTTAGCGTCTATTTTACCATAAACGAAACGTAAAAAGAAGAGATTAATTCCTCAAAGAACTTGCGGATTGGCCAGTAACCAAGTGGCGGTATATTTTGGGGTCATATGAAACGAAAGTGAAGTTTTTTTAACTCTCATCGCAGCGAGCTTCCTTTACAAAGACCGATTATCGTCCCCATCAACGAATATCGTCCCCAACACACCATTATGACCATAAAACATGGTGGTGAAAACATACTGATATGGGGTTACTATTCGTACTATAGTACTGGGCCTGTATTTCGGTCTGAGGGTAAAATTTACGCTACATTTTACACAAATATTTTAAATGGCTTCATGATGCCTTAGTCTGAATAGCAAATGCCACTTCGATGAGTGTTTTAGCAAGACAACGAACAGAAACACACATGGAGTTGGCTAAAATGAATTTCGAAAACAACAAAATTTAAGTATTAAGATGGCCTGCACAATTGCCAGACCTAAATAATGATGAGAATTTGTGGCGGGAGGTAAAAATGGCTCTGAAACGAAATAATCCTTCTAACAAGGAATGAACAATGGACAATAATTGAAGCTGCTTGGAAGAATATTCCAATACAGACTTGTCAAAAGTTAGGGGATTCAATGCCAAAGCTTTGCACAGCAGCAAATAAAAATAATGGCTATTCTACAAACTACTGAGGTAAAGTAAGATATAACTTTAATATTTTTGTAATTTAAGTTACTTTTTCATTTACATTAAGGTTGATAAATTCTTTGACTCTATTTTTGTTCACAGCAAAAACCTGGGAATTTGAAATATTTTTATTTGTTTGTGCCATTTTATGTATTGAACTACCACACCGATATTCGAATTTGTCAAATTAATATTGAAATTTAATAAATATAACCAAAAGTTCCATAAAAAAATATTTTTTTGTGCATTTTTCTTGCTTTGACAATTTTGGTTAGGTGCGACTCTATTTCATCGCACACCACCGTAGTCCATATTCATCGCTGAGTCAAACTTACATAAACTTATATCCTAAGTAAAATATGACTGATTTCAGTGTACATACAAAACAGATATGCATATAAAGCTATGAGGGTGAATTCGGTCATTTGTATAGGAGGTACCAGAACGGGAGTTGGAAAGGTTTCTGTTAGCTATTACAAGGTCATTAAACTGACCTCCTGCTATCCGTTTGAAAGTTATAGGAGAATTATTATTTTTCAAAAAATATGTAATTTTGTTTGGAAGGTACCAGAATTGGTCGGCCCATGTAGTCCATATTTATTCCAGAGCCAAAACGTATCACAAACGTACATCTTACGCAAATTATGTCTGAATTTAGTGTACTTGGAAAAAAGATATGTTTGTATAATTATGAGGGTTAATTCGTATATTTGTATGGGAGGTACCAGAAGGGGTATGATAAATATTTCACTTTTTTGAGGGATAATTAAACTGATCGAACTTAAATGTCCTTCATTTTTCACTTCCAAATTAGGTAATTTTGTATGGAAGGTACGAAGGGTAATTTTTCTTGGGTAAAATTTAATTGAATTCCGTGTACTTACAAATAAGATATGTATTAGTGCTCCCCATTTTCCGGGAAACGGTATTCCCGGTCCTTTCCCGGCCCGGGCAAATGTAAAGCAAATGTCACAAAAATTTGTGGAAATATTCTGCTTATGTCGTTCTTCAATTTAGCCGACTCGCGCCACATTTGAATAAGTATTTTAGAAACGCCAGTCCGGGATAGACCGGAAAAGGGACAAATTTCATACAAATGTATGAAAATAAAAGAAATTTCTACGCTCCCGAACCGGCTTTTGAACAGCGTTCCATCAAATGGCATAATTTTTTGGGAGAATACAACAAAGTCTCTGCTTATGACCTGTGCAAAATTGCAAGTCATTCTGTGCATCTTTGTAAAGAAATCGAATAAATAATAATTTTTTTTATTTTCCGCGAATTCCGGGATTAAAAGTGCGACAGGGTGAATTGCACCGCCATACCAAATTTTGTTCTAATTACTTTTCTTGCCCGACTTGAAAATCGACTAGGCAAAATAGGTTTGCAAACCTAACAGCAAGCTTTTTTTTTTTTGAAACAATTCATCAACAATTAACATATTGACATTTTCTTTTCATAAATTAGTTTGCTTAGCTTAAACTGGTCTTTTGAAATTTCTTCGTTATTGTAAATAGTCTTTTTCTGATTTTTTTTTTTTCTTTGTTGTTGTTAGTACTTACTTTTCAACTTGCTGCTGGTCGATTGTTCTCTGGTCCATGGTGGATCACCGTGTCCCGAAAAGTCTCTTAATTTCAAATAACTTATGGTCAGTCTTATTATTGAAGCCTTATCCAATTGACTGGTGATTGCTGCGGGTAATGGTAACATTTTGGCCAATTCATAGAATTCAAAATTCTCTTTGCCACGACGTGAACGGGCAGCATCGCGGGATTTCTCTTTGCGTAATTCTAAGATACTGTAAAAATAGAAAAAAATATACAAAATAATTATTTAGTATTAATAAAAGAAAATTGGTTAAAAATACTTTAATATCACATAAGTTTTGTTTTATCAAAATTTTTTTTATTGAATTTGTATTTAGGAAGAGTTATATGTCGGTATCCTGCAAAAATGCTCTTAAGTCTCAAGTTTTTTGTGAAAAGGACTAAAGAATGAAAAAGTGTCCCAAATTTAAAGTCTATGCCCTGTAAAAAATTCTCAGGTCTATTTAATGTAGTTTTGTAGTTATTGTATCAAAACACTAGCGTCCATAAAATTTATATCATCAATAGATCCGAAACACAAAATGTGGACTTGAGACCTTTTTGCAGGATACCGACGACATATTTGTTGTTTTTTTTTTACTTTTGTTTTATAAACTTTTATATAAATATACAAAATTTTCAAAGCACTTGTTAAAATGACATACTGATTTCCATAACAAATGAAATCCTAAATGTTCTTTTCTGATATTCAACAAATATTCAGACTTATTTATTTTTCTTATTTAGAAGTTTTTTTTTTAATGTTAACAATATGGCATATTAATTTGTTACACTTATTTAGCAATAATTCACTTCTATTATATCCTAAATAACAATAATACCAACAAACAACAAAAAAACTCATCCCAGAATTAATGTGAGAAGATGTTATCGTCATCGTCGAAAAAACCTGGCCAACACACACTTGCTTAATGTTGCTCATACAAATCAAAATCAATGCATTTGCCTGAGAATGACCTTTTGCTGACATGTCTTCGAGAAATTAATAGCCGGCCATTAGTCTTGCTCACCTTTGTGTTGAAGATGTAGGGAGTATGTTTTGTTAACACATATGTAGTAACGATTGAAGCGTTAAGATCATGATGACACTGGTGATGATGAAGATGATGACACATATCCATCAAGAAATATGGGGTATTATAGAATAGTTTTTGAAATGTATCTATTTTTGTGTTTGGGACAACAGTTTATCTTTTGGATGCTTTAAAGTGAATAATTCCCTTAAAAAGTAATCTTAATGAGGGTATAAATCAATTTCTATGTGTGAATAAAAAGGTGGGATAATAAAAGTTTTCGTTTTTTTTATACACATTTTATAAGAAAACAAAAATTTTTGAGATTACGAGATAAACAAAGATTTTACCATGAAAATTTGATTTATAATTTATTTTTTCCACTGAAGACTGTTTTTGTTTTCCATCACAGAGAATTTGGAGTTGTATGGGTATTTAACCATTATAAAGCTTTAGAGATTTCCCACCAAATTTACAGAGAAGTTTACCAGTTAAACGAAATTGTCTAAATAGTTTTTGACCGGAATAGATATTACATATATTTTTTTTTATTGACATATAAATTATGCGTCTGTGTGTTTCATACTAGCTGCAATACTATTCGACCAATTGCAAAGAAAATTTGGATAATTGTGGTTAGCAGGTCAGAGAAAGTTTTTCAAGTATTTTGTTGTATGTATTATATGTGGCACATAGTTAATTTTTATATATAGTTATTAACAAGTAAATAAAAAATAAGAAAACATACAGAAAGATAGCGAATTGCATTGTCTTAAAAATTCGATATTAACATAAGATTTTCTCGGTTCCGCATTGCTTTGTAGCATATTCACTTTAAGAGATTATTGATATTGATCAATAAACTTTAGATTCTTGCCCTTTGTTTTTAGAGCTTTGATAGCTATGGATCACATTGTTCACAAGCTCAATGAATTAAACCATCGATTTCTTAGCATATATTTATATGTTTTTATTTTAATACCGGCCGTGGCATAGTGGGTAGAAAATGCGACTACCATGCGGGAGATCGCAGGTTCAAACCTGGCTCCAGTCATCTTAAAAAAATTTTCTTTAATTGTCGGCTCCCCTCGAATGTTGTTGACAGCAACTTCGCAGTATTAAGTGTCGAGTCAATCGGAGTGTCTAGTAAGAGCTTCTCAAACAGTGACGTTCGCAAAATGTATAAAAATAATGTGTCTGTGTGTTCCATGGTAGCTCTTATACCATTCAAACGATTGTTATGAAAAGTTTGGTGCTGGTGCCATAGGTGTTAGTGATAGTTTCGCGTGTAGTATTTTCTTATAAAAATCTAGTTAATAAAAAAATTTATTTAAAAAAATGACAATATAAAACTGCTTAAGCATTAAAAATATTCGGATTCAAATATGTCGCTAAACTACATACAGAGTTCAAGGTTCATGTTAAATGAAATGCAACCTCAAAGACTATTAAATATTTTTTTAAACTTTAATATAAAATAGTTCTTATAATAGCTATAAAAAACATATAATACTTCAGTCGATTTAGTATCAACACTGTTGATCTCAGGCCAACTCACGTTTCCAACTTTCTCAAGATATTCTCAATATATTTGAATAACACAAAGGAAAAAAAATTTAATTTTTTTTGTGTTGACTGGAATGTTCTATCAATTTTTGACTAATTTGATGTCGCAGATATTAAATCTAATCTCCATTTTTCTCCATCAGCTCGATTTTTAAAGTTACAGTTACTAATCGTATTTTCGAAATTTTATAAAAAATTCCTGGGTGTAATGGTACATTTGTATGGAAGGTATTAGAAAGGGAGTGGCAAGACTTTAAATTTTTACAGTTATAGCTTTACAAAATACAGAATTTGGACAAGGTCGCAATGAGTGTATTGATATTATTACTCTATTGCTGAAGTGGGAAATCGCGATTTTTATCCGATTCAGCTTGCTTAGTAAATTGAGACTAAAATCAAAAGATGTAGACCGATTTCAATGAAATAAAGCTCATTCAAAATATATTTGGCTACATGATTTTAGACCAAAATTGGCATCTTTTTCGCATTTTTATTTTTTATGAAATTTTAAAGATCAAAGATTTTCTTTTTTTTTATAAAATTTTTGATTTTTTTTTCACAACTTCAACGATATCTCTGAAACTATTGAGCAAATTTTAAAGCAATGTAGGCACAGCTTTAAGATAATTTTATTGACAAATTTTGGATATATTTTTTAATTAAATATGTTAAACCATTTTTAAATTATTCAAATATATTAAGTGGAAGTGTCTTCATTTTTGACATTGCGTTATATCGCGAAATGTCGAGCTGATAGAATAAAAAAAAACAAGTGTAGATTCGGATTCAGAGTCCCAAATAACGTTAAAAACAACATTCAGTTCTTCATCAACAAATACCTTGTTTCCTTGTGTAATCTTAGCGGATTTAAATCATCTTTACACGATCTTGTGTAACACGTCAAAAATCTTCTAGTGGCATCCATGACTACGTCTAGTACATGTAGTTTATCCATATATTTTATTTCTTAATTCTATTGCACTTAACATCTTCAAGTGAAAGTGAAAACAAACAGAATTCCGATTTTTGCAATCTGATCTCATTGTGTGGTAAGTTGACCTCCTCTGGTCAAGGTCTTTTGAAAGGGAAAACGCTCATATACTCCAATAAAATGTTAACAATATGTTCTTTGTATATTTAAAAATCGTATCTTGTTCCTACAAGTATCTTTTGTATAAGAATGTGTAATATTTTTACACCAACCACCGATATGTCCTTGAAACTGTCGTGACAGTTTCAACAGAAACTCTAACTGTAATCTTAATGTGATTATTATTATCATTTCAAAAGATAGATAGATTTTCGTACAAAAATTGTAAAACATAAATAAATATTAAACAATATCTATAAAAGTACATGACAGTTGACAGTGATAAACGTACACAGGCACAGGCACCCATGCATCCAGCTGTAATTCGAAAGAAGTTAAAGGACAAATGTACAAGGACCTCCTGTCGTGGCTTGTGTTAAAGGTAAAACAATACATAACGGGTTTGGTGCTCTAAAATCTACTGGGTACGCAATACTAAGGGATTTTTACTTTTGAGGTAGACTTGAATTCTCGAAGCAACAGTTTGAGTGATGTAATTATAATGTCACAATAAAATGGGCATAAGTATTCGATTTTTGATTAAAATATTAATTTGAACTGCATCAGATGTGACATTATAAATATCTCTGCTAATGGTTATCATTAAACGTTAAATATAAAACGGTTTAAATATTTCTTATATAAATCGAACAAAAATCAATTATTTCTAAGATTCCCTGTAAATAATTTCGCTACCATAAGTCGTAATAAAACTTTTCAACACTGCCAGTTTCGATTTGCTACAGTTTTCAAATTTGCCGCAGTTCTACACACACACACTATTCGTTGAAAATCATTTACTTTTTTTCTGCCTTAGTTATCTTAAGATAACCCCGGCGTCCTCTTTTCCATATAAACCTCTTCCCGCTCGCCAAGAATGACAACCCACGAAAATAGACAGACCCAACATTTGGCCATATAGAAAACATTCAACCGAAAAAAATCACGGAGAAAGAAAAAAAACCAACACAGTTAATGCTGTTGGTCTTACACATTTCATCATAGTCAAACGGCAAAAAAAAACTGCTACTTGATTATGGCTCGTTTCCATACCATTAGCTGTGTGACTTGACATCCCAGAGCAAAAAGCCTGGCTTTGATCTACATATAAGAGCAAAAGGTAGTAGTAGTAGTGATAGTAGGTTGGTTGGCTGAAGCTTTGGCTTTTATTTTTTTTTTGTTGTTTGCCGGCATTTGCTTATAAACATTTCATTTAACGCGAATTGTATCTTGTGTTCAAGATGATCATAATGATTGCGCGGCTGAGGTTAGTGTTGATTTAAGATTTAAACCAGGTTTTCATGTCGTAGCGTCGCGTCGCATCGCATTGCTTCTTAGTTTCAGACGTCTGCTGATGCTTTTGTTGTTCGAGCGGCTGCAGCTTAAGAGATGCATATCTCTTTGGTTTGCCCAGAATCACGTTGATGATAACTTCATAAGAAAGCCGGTACTTTTTAATAAAGCTCATAATTTTCAAGTGTCGTTTTGTTGTGAGCTCGTTGTTTTTTTACTCGTTTTTGAAGATTTAGTTTTTTTTGTTTCATTGTGAGGTTACATTTCTCTTTGTTTGTTTTTGTTATATTTTATATTTATTTCTTTTTTTTTGACATATTGTCTACTACATACTATATTTGTTTTGTTGTAGTATTTTTAGAATAGTTTATTTTGTTTGCTTAATTTCCTAGAGATTCCATCTTAACCTTTTTTTTGTTGTCTCGCTTAAATCATAAAAATATTTGTGGGTAATTAAATTTTAAATCAAAAATTTTTTGGGATGATGCCATCCATATGTGGAGGAGAGGATAGGAAAAGAAAGAAATGTATTTATGGCACGGGCCAAAGTAGCCGTAATAAATTTAGCGTGGCAAACAAGTTTTAAATCCATTAACATTTTTGTTAAAGAAGGTATTTAGCGTGTAATACTTAATATAATAGTAACATGTTTATGTTTATATGAAATTATAAATGTTAGTTCGTTGAGAGATGGTGAGGGGAGCGGAGGGGAGGTGGTAGACAATTGAATGCTAATTTAGTATACTTAGTCAGTGATTCAATTTGTTTAAATACAAAGGTGTAGTTTTTGTTGTAGCAGCTGGCTGCTAGCTAAAGATATTTTTCTGATATCGGCTAAATTTTGACGTAGTATTATAGTTATTAAGGATATGTTTCATGTCATAGTTATGGTGAAAAAAACTGCTTAGATTCTGAAACTGCAGCTGCGTATTTGATAATTTTGAAACAATTTATAGATAATTGGCATTATATATAATTTGTTTGCAAATCTATATACCTATAAAAATAGTGTGTCTGTGTGTTCCATACTAGCTGCTATGCGCTTTATCTGATTTTATAGAAAAGTTGCGCGCTTATATCTTAGGAGTCGGTGATAGTTTATAGCAGCTACTCGCAACTCTTGTTATATTATTAATATTTCTTTTCAAATAGTTACATTTATGAACGATAGGGGGCGCACCGCACGTATCTGCTTTTAGCATTTCACTTATATTACTTATCATTACACAATGACGTTATTTTTTGTAAATGGATATAAATAGTGTGTCTGTGTGTTCGATACTATCTCCTGTTCTCTTCATCCGATTGTGAAGAAAAGTTGGAAGCTTCTGGCTAAGATATCTGCGTTAGTTTTGCAAATAGTTACATTTATGAAAGATAGACGGCGCTGTATACATTATTAAAAAAAAAGTCATATGTAACTTTAAAAGCTACAAAATTGAACGGCTTTAAATTTGTTGCAAAACTACATACATAGTACATGAACTCTTAACCGCAAGTAGCTGCTTTGTCTCACTAATATTTCTTTTCATAACACAATGAAGTTTTTTTTGGTATTTTTGTAAACGTATATAAATAGTGTGTCTGTGTGTTCGATACTATTTCCTATTCTCTTCATCCTATTGTGAAGAAAAGTTGAAAGCTTGTGGCTAAGATTTTCGCCATAGTTTTGCAAATAGTTACATTTATCAAAGACATATATATATATATATATAATATATGTTTATATATTATTTAAAAAAAATTCATATATTACTTCAAAATCTACAAAATTGAACGGCTTTAAATTTGTTTCAAAACTACATACATAGTTCAAGAACTCTTAATTTTGTTTATGAACGATAGGTTTTGCACCACACGTAGCTACTTTTAGTATGTCACTAATATTTCTTTTCATTACACAATGAAGTTTTTTTCGTATTTTTGTAAATATATATAAATAGTGTGTCTGTGTGTTGCATACTGTCTCCTATTCTCTTAATGGGATTGTAAAGAAAAATTCAATGCTTGTGGCTAAGATGTCTGCGATAGTTTTGCAAATAGTTACATTTATGAAAGATAGACAGCGGTGAACATATTATTTACAAAAATTCATGTATAACTTCAAAAGCTACAACATTAAACGGCTTCAAATTTGTTGCAAAACTACATACATAGCACAAGAACTCTTAATTTTTTTATGAACGATAGGGGTGCGCCGCACGTAGTTATTTTTAGTATGTCACTAATATTTCTTTTCATTATACAATAAAGTTTTTTTTTTGTATTTTTGTAAATGTATATAAATAGTGTGTCTGTGTGTTCCCTACTATCTTTTATTGCCTTCATCCGATTGTGAAGAAAAGTTGCAAGCTTGTGGCTAAGATGTCTGCGATAGTTTTCCAAGTAGTTACATTTATGAAAGATTGACGGCGCTGTATACATTATTTAAAAAAAGTCATATGTAACTTCAAAAGCTACAAAATTGATCGGCTTCACATTTGTTGCAAAATTACATACATAGCAAAAGAACACTTAATTTTGTTTATGAACGATAGGCGGCGCGCCGTAAGTAGCTGCTTTTAGTATATGTCACTAATATTTCTTTTTATTACACAAAGAAGTTTTTTTTTTTTATTTTTTTAAATGTGTATAAATAGTGTGTCTGTGTGTTCGATACTATTTCCTATTCTCTTCATCCAATTGGGAAGAAAAGTTGAAAGCTTGTGGCTAATATGTCCGCAATAGTTTTGCAAATAGTTACATTTATGAAAGAGATATATATATATGTCTATATATTAATTTAAAAAAAATTCATATGTAACTTCAAAAGCTATACAAAATCGATCGGCTTCAAATTTGTTGCAAAATTACCTATATAGCACAATAACTAAATTTTGTTTATGAACGATGGACGGCGCACGTAAGTAGCTGCTTTTAGTATGTCACTAATATTTCTTTTCATTACACAATGAAATTTTTTTGTATTTTTGTAAATGTATATAAATAGTGTGTCTGTGTGTTCTATACTATCTCCTATCCTCTTCAACCGATTGTGCAGAAAAGTTGGAAGCTTGTGGCTAAGATGTCCGCAATAGTTTTGCAAATAGTTACACTTATTAAATATAGACGGCACTCTATATATATTATTAAAAAAAAATTATATATAATTTCAAAATCCACAAAAATGAAGGCTTTAAATTTGTTGCAAAACTACATATATAGTACAAGAACTCTTAATTTTTCTTTTCATTGCACAATGAAGTTTTTTTTTTGTATTTTTGGAAATGTAAATAAATAGTGTGTCTGTGTGTTCAATATTGTCTCCTATTCTCTTCATCCGATTGTGAAGAAAAGTTGGAAGCTCGTGGTTAAGATGTCTGCGATAGTTTCGCAAACAGTTACATTTATGAAGGATAGACGGCGCTCCATATTCATATATAACTTCAAAATCTTAAAAATTGATCGGCTTCATGTATTTTGCAAAACTTTATGGGTATTTCCAGCGGAAGGACGGCCGATTTCATAGTAAAAATTGCTATATTTTTAACTTCTTGTTTTTGTAATCATATAATGAATTTGTTGAACTTTAACAAACCAAACTTAATATATCGTTGGAAAGTCTCATCTTTCCAAATCCGCTGAGGAACTTAAAATCGGTTCATATTTATGCGCGTTACTGGCTTTTAAGTGCGTAAAAGTACGAAAACCCCGTTTTTTACCCTTAACTCAAGATTTTGGGTGTTTGAAAAACAGATTCTTGTAGGGCTCAGCAGCACCTACTAGAAAAATAGTATTATTCCCTGGTATTGTTTTTGTCGCTCTGAAGGATCTCCTTAAGACACAAAAAAACACGCTGTTTTGAGGGAGCGATGGGTATTACAACATATTCGTATGATCCGAATATGATAGAATATGAATCATCTTTACACGATCATATGTAACTATGTAGTAACATTGTCGAATAGTATTCACGGGTATAGCTTTCCATTTTATAGCCATAGATGTTGTGTTTGTTGCAGTTGTGGCAGCTTGCTGTGAGCTGAGGTTACTATTCATATTCAGAAACAATTTCACCATAAGATGTTCATTATTAAAGGTTAAGTTTGATGTAATATTTATTTATTTTAAACTCATTAACGATTGCTTTAATAAGAATAATAATTATTTTTTATTGCTAAAAATCAATTAAAATTTTAATTCAATCTGATTCTTGATTTTTTTCTTTGAAAATCAGTCAATATTTAAATATGACAAATTAATTTCTAATATGAATTTTGTTCATAACACAAGAAGGAGTTCTCTCGCCTAATAATTCTACAATGCACACTCTAGAGTTTCAGCTGTGTAAGATTTTATCATTAGATATTTTTTGGTTAATTTTCGATATTTTGGCTCAACGATTTTCGATTTCACTGGTTGTTCGCTTTTTTTCTTAATGATTTTCGATATCCTGGGAAATGACTCTACCAAAAGACTTTGCATTTTAATTTTATAAACAACTTAAGTTTTATTAATCCTTTTGAAAATCAAATTCTAATATACATTGAATAGTATGTTATACGTGTAACTTAAAACATTTTACTTTATACTCGATGGCGAGCGTTCTGTATACATTTAACAATAAAATTGCATCAACAAATTTCCAAACTGCATAGGTATAAAGTAATTCCCAACATAGCAATGCCACGAAATTCCCTTAAAAATTACAAGTTTAATCGGCTTTTCTAGAGATTTTCCGCATGATTACACTCTCTTCTCTCACTGTCTAACCTTCTCTGTTGCCAAAATATTCGCACCTCAATTGAGAAAACAAAAATGTAAAAATGCCGCCTCACCGGGATTCATGTAAGGAATTAACAACGTAATTCTGCCACTAATCTGATTACTTGATTAAGGGTATATAAGAAACGCAAACAAAGACAATACAAGAAACAGTCAAGGATTTGCAAATGAGAAAAAAAACTTCCCTTACTTAAGGTTGTCCGAAAACAGGCAATAGAGAAAAAAGTCAAACTATTAAGAAATTAATTAAAATTTAATTTAAATGTCCATCATTACCATGGCTTGGGTATGTTATATCTGTTAATTTTAGGCGAAGCATGGTTTGTTTTTTTTCCAATACTCATATCTTTTAGCAAATTTGCGAAACCTTTTTTTCACACTTTTTTTTACTTCTATTCTCCTTTTTCTTTCGCTTTTTAGGTATTTGACAAATGATGTTTTTCTATTGGACATTTGTCATCTCATGTTTTACGGCTACAATGTAATACAATAGTATTGACAGCTAATTTGTTAACGATTGATTTGCTTCGAAATTGTTTATGCTATGCGTATGAATAGAGATGGTGGATGGATAGTGTAGTTGTAACATTTAAGCATCCAACACACACACACACACACGTGAAGATTAATTATTTCTGTCTGAATTTTAAATGTTGTGAAGTTGACACTAAACGACGAGAATGTGTTTGGGATGGATGGATGGACGCTGGGGATTTGTATTTTGGTATGATTTTAACACGGATGTTGTGACAAATGTTGCGTAAATAATTCTTCTAATCGATAATTTGTACTAGTTTTGACAAATATTTTTGTAATTAGAAGACTATTGATGTACAAAATATATGAAACATAAGTTTTTTTATTTTAATCTGAATTATCGACTCGAATTATCGAGACAAAAGAGCATTTATCAATGCTTGATTCGACTTTTGGCTATGAAGCATAACAAACAGCCACACAACAATTTTTTGAAATCCGTCTAAAAGTGTTTGCCAAAGCTGTGCGAGAATTGCTAGTGCCATATCGTCATTTGGCATAACACGAAATAAGGCAATCCTTTGGAATTACTGGGTCCGGCAAGAATTCAATATTGCATGAACATTTGTCCATCAGGAGTATTCATTCATGTTGGATATCGCATAATTTGCTAAATGGCAAAAAAAAGTAAAAAAATTGGTATTAAGAAATGTTGAAGAACTTTAACCGCCGTGTATCAAAACATATATCATGACGAATCCTGGATCTATACATAGGACTCCGAAACAAAACAAGCATCGACTGGGGGTGGTCTTAGACACTGTTGAAGCCTTTAAATTGCTCAATTTGGAGGTACCCACTTTTGAGCGGGAATGAAATATTGCCACAAAAGAATGCAGAATGCAGTATTTATTTTCAGGAGTAATTTTTGGGATACAATAAATTAACTTTCTCTGATAACACAGTGCAACACACTTTTTCGGGGGTGAACTAAACCAATATCAAACGATTGCATTTGACCTCTGTAACAAAACCTTAAACACTATTTTGTTCCACTACGTCACAAATTTGTTTAATAGTGTTTTGAAATTTGAACATTTTAACCTTCTATATTTGACTAGAGGGTTAAAATGTTCCGAGGAAATATTCCCTGGAAAACTTTGATATATGTCTCCGAGGACATGAACTGTCCCAAATATATTTTTACACATGATTTTTCATATTCTTTGATTCTACTTTTGACCAAAAATATCAAATTTAAAACCACTGTAAAAATATGAGACATAATGGAGTTTAAAGTTTTATTACTGAGGTCAAATGCTACCGTTTGATATTGGTTTGGTTGACTCCCGAAAAAGTGTGTTGCACTCTTTGCTCAAAAACAGATTTCTTACTATTTTATTCTGATTTTATTTTATAACCTTTGACTCGTAGAGGTTATACACTGGAGAGCGAAAAATTATACGCTCTACTGTATTTCGATGCAGATGTACTTAAGGGGTCATAATCTAAAAACAGAATATGAGGAATGAAAGAGAATCAAAAACTACACTTATGCATCCAACAACAACAAAAATATATTTATTAAATTCGACTAACACTAACAAACAACACTGTATACAATACACAGGCATGGCTCGGCCTAAAAAACTATGTCTTACTTTGACATAAAAAACTTAAAGTAAGGTTAGTTTACCAACGAATCTCTTTGTAAAAAGCATGAGCTTTGAGATAAAAAGGGAATTGTGGGGAAAAAATTTCCTCCATTCTGCTGTTGAATATTTACGGTCAAATTCAAATAATTGGTGCTGGACATTTTCGGCTGATATCTACTTCGCATGTACATGTTTGACATATATATATACTAGCTGACCCGGCAAACGTTGTTCTGCCATACAACTTCGTACCCTGCGAACTTTGTCTCGCTCCAAAGTTAACGCCTTCATATAAGCTCCAGGGTAATAATAATACAGATAGTTAAAATTTTAATGTAATTTATTTGAATTTATTCGAAATTAGTGAAGAGCGATCTGATAAACAATGTATTTCGATTTGTTTTCCGGCGCAAAAACAAACATTGAAAACGGTTAGCCGACACGCGAACAGAAAACGTACAGCTGCCCGTGCGAAAAGCAGGGGAATTCGACATTGATCCCACAAACTTCCAACAATTGGCTTTGCGATTTATTGATTGTCATCACAAAAGCCAATCGAATGGTTTATTTAATTCGCTTAAATTCGAAAGGACGATCTATTTTTCTATTCGAAAAGTCATTTTTGAATAATTATCCGAAATTTTCCATATTAACATCGTCCAAAATTATCAAACCAAACATTAAAATAAAAAATTTCGTCGAAAAAGAAAATTCAATTTTTATTTAATTTTTCCGTAATTTTCCAACAAACATTTTTCCATTCGAAAAGCCACTACGTCTGTATACTTACTATCTCTTTGGGCATAAAAAAACATTTTTGTTATGCCTTCTCCGCCTATTGACCGCAAATGAATATTCCGTTTGAAGATCATGCCTTTAGCCATAAAAACTTCTTTTGTCATGTGTTCTTCTCACACGGATCAAGAATACTCCGGAATACTATTTTTGTATTGAACTCGTATTACCATTTTTTGGGATAATTCGGTCACCAACGTTTGGCTTAACAAAGTGATGGTCTCACGCGCCGTATGGCATGTTAGACCGTCGTGTTGGAACCATTTCACCTTCAAATAATGTGCAATGAAATGATAAATAAAAAAAATCGATTGATCTTCCAATGGTTCTAGTTCTCCTACCAGTTGGATTTTATATGAATGTAGGCCAAGATCTTTCCTCAGCATTTGCACAGATGGAGTTGCTGAGAAAAACGTCGGTTCGAGTCCCCTGGCAAACTTACGTCTATGTAAATGATTAATTACCGATTCGCTCTCCTGAAAAGTAATTGAAAAATACACACCTGTAAAGTAAATAAAAAAAAATCACTGTTTTAGTCTGCGCAGCTACTATGTTTCCTCAACTGCCTGGTGTACGGACCATTATTTGATACAGTTAAAAAGTTAACTATTGAAGTGCGTGGGCAGCGCCTCTGCACTTTTTACATATTTAGTTCAAAAAAAGCTATTTCATTAGGGCGGATCAATTTGTTCGCGTGGAAAAGAAAAGTGGTAATCGTATACCAGTATCAGAATATACGATGAATTCTTAGAAAATTTCACAAAAAAACTTTATGTCTAAAATCAATTCCTAGTTCGCGCTGAGAAGCATGAAGATTTCTGGCAGAGATATTTTTTTTTATCAATGAGCAATTATTCAGTATCTTCAGACCTATGGGCCCCGGCTCTAATTTTAACTACCATTCCGACGTTTGGAGACCAAAACGAAGAGAATATTATATTTTTGACATTGTTTGCGATCCCACCCAAAATTCTGAAAATGATTTTTAAAAACTTAATTTCTGTATGCCACCTCTCAGAATCCATAACTTTTTAACCAATACATAGATTTGCTTCTGTAGTACCTCATTTAGTTTGTTGAGAAGTCAGTTTTACGCAGAAGGTCCCAAAAAATATATATCTGAAGTTTTCGGTTTGTGCTCATTTAAAAACAAAAATAATCTCTATCTGAAATCTTCATTCTTCCCAACGCGAGCAAGGAATTGATTTTAGACACAAAGTTTATTGGTGAAATTTTCTTAAAATTCATCGTAGATTCCGATTTTTGCGAATAAAAAAATTGGCCCACCTTACTGTTCATATCTCTGGGCGAAAAGCAATTTACTGTGGAATTTTGACAGTTATAACTGTTTGTTTTAAAAAAGGTGCGGAACAGCCCATTTCCAGCCTTACTGTAATTCATACTGCAACAACAACATATGTAACAAATCTCATCTTCATACCTCTGATAGTTCATAAGATATAGCCCTTTTCATTTTCAAGTTGAATGGGCGGTGCCACGCCCCTTTTTCCAGTCACAACCAAATATAGCCACTGACTCAACAGGTCCACAGTACCACTTGGTAAATTTTTCGTATCAATCGATCTATTAGAAAATCCGTTAGAGCGATTTTTGAAAAGAGGGCGTGGCACCGCCCACTTCCGCCTAGCTGTAATTAATACTGCTCCAACAACATATATAACAAATCTCATCTTAATACCTCTGATAGTTCATGAAATATAGCCTTTTGATTTTAAAGTTGTATGGGCGGTGCCACGCACCTTTATCCAATTACAACCAAATGTAGTCAGGAACTATTTACAGGTCAACAGTAACTCATGGTAAAATTTTTGTATCAATCGATCTATTAGAAAAGCCGTTAGAGCGATTTTGGAAAAGAGGGCGTGGCACCGCCCACTTCCATCCTGGCTGTAATTAATACTGCTCCAACAACATATGTACCAAATATGATCTTCATACCTCTGACAGTTCATGAAATATAGCCTTTTTAATTTTCAAGTTGTATGGGCGGTGCCACGCCCCTTTATCCAATTACAACCAAATGTAGTCAGGAACTATTTACAGGTCAACAGTACCTCATGGTAAAATTTTTGTGTCAATCGATCTATTAGAAAAGCCGTTAGAGCGATTTTGGAAAAGAGGGCGTGGCACCGCCCACTTCCATCCTGGCTGTAATTAATACTGCTCCAACAACATATGTACCAAATATGATCTTCATACCTCTGACAGTTCATGAAATATAGCCTTTTTAATTTTCAAGTTGTATGGGCGGTGCCACGCCCCTTTATCTTAGGGGTGTGAAAAATAGATGTTAGCCGATTCTCAGACCTACCCAATATGCTTACCAAATTTCAGAGGAATCGGTCAAGCCGTTTCGGAGGAGTATGCAGACTAACATTGTGACACGAGAATTTTATATATAAGATATACAGCTGATGATGTACCATAGTGCATCAGTTCGACACAAAGTGGTCTGAAGATGATCTCGTCGTGGAGTTCGAAACATCCTAGTGCGTGACACTGAGTTTGACCATAAAATATCAACAATAAAACACTTCTGATCGTTTAGCCAATTTGATGTATCATTTGATACACTAACGTAAATTTAATTATGTTTATGTTTTTTTTTTTAGCATTTCTTTACATAATGGGGTGATCATGAAATTAAACGCAGTGGTTTTTAATAACGAAATAAAACTTTTTCATTAAAACAAAAACCAATTTTAAAATAATAAACGCTTTTTAATAATGCTTACTACACAAATGGGACCTACAATTTAACGAGGAATCTGAACGTGGACATGCTAGTGGACTCAACTAATCAGAAGTTGCTGTCTATTATAATGAGCGGGCCGCCTGTTTATCAGGGCACCAGCTGTTGTAACCATCAAGCCACATTCGGAACATTTCTACTTTAAAAATTAATAAAAATATCACCATATATAATATATATATTAAATCGTGCACATTTGGGAAACGGAGACCGTCAGTGGCATGATGTTTGGAACACGCGACTACCATGCGGAAGATTCCAGGTTCGAGCAATGGCTCTAGTCATCTACATTTTTCTTCATTGCCGGCTCCCTCGATGTTGTCGACAGCAACTTCGCTGTATAGTATCGAATCAATCGGCATGTCTAATAAAAGCTTCTCAAACAGTGACGTTCGCATTTGTCGATAAACAAGTAGGTGTCGTTAGTTGTTAATTTAAAAACAGAAAGCGTGTTAACTCACAGAAATGGGAGAAGCTATCCCATACCGCATTCATGGGATGTAAAGGGATATAAATTTTTTTAAGCTTAATCGGTTAACTTTAAGGCGACCACCAAGTGGACATTCCCCATACTAATGTCAAATAGTTGAAAAAATAACCGCAATTACAAAGCAAAACAGTATATGATATGGAAGGTGCATCCCTCGAACATTATGAATAACTTAACCATTTGTTAACCGATTTTTACAAACAAGCATGCGTCAAAATCAAATAGTAACCATTAGAGTGTCCTTATAAAATAATGGCTACAGACTTCTTCAAACTTACAAAAAAAGTGAAAAAATCCGAATAGTTTGCAATTTGGAGGCAAAAACAGACAGACGTGACAAGTTATCTATATAACTATATATATCGTTGAAAAGATCGCAGTCTCTTCTTCAAATCTTCTCAATAACTTAAAATCAGTTCATATTCAACCAAGTTACTGGCTTAAAAGTGCGTAAAAGTACGAAAACCCGGTTTTTTTCGCGTAACTCGCGGTTTTAGGGGTGTTTTGGAAATTTCAAAACTAGATTCTTGTTGTACTCAACAGCACCTTCCGGGAAAAAACATAATTTCCCAGATATTTCGACTTAAGTTTGATTTTGTGTTATTTTATAGGCTTTATTATTATTTTTAGGGCAGGTGTGTCAGCTATATAATTTCGTAACTTATTATTGGTATGTAAATTTTTATGATTTTGAATTTATTTAAAATAAAAATTGCTAGGCTGGATGATAAATGATATTCATGTTCCATCAAAATAAAGTAGACCGAAAAACTTGGTTTAACAAGATTTCTATCGCTTTGAGGGTCGCCCTGCAATTATCCAATTGAGCTAAAATTTTGCACATATTGTTTTTTTGTTGATTGGTTGGGAGCTAAACTTTTACAGAGTTGAAAAACAAGATCCGCAAATTTTCAAGCCATTCTGTACATCTTTCCTTAACAAACCGAAGAATCATTTTTTATTTCCCGGGAATACCGGGAAAATTCTAATTCCCGTATAGTCGAGTCGATTCCAGTACAAACCTAGAGTACTACAATAAACAGTGTTATTATGTCTAAATTTTTTTTATTTTATTGGAATTTGAACCGTGTACTGCGGCGGTCGACAAATTGTCAATATGACACTTTATAAACAGCTCAAATGGAAAAGTTGTTATAAATCGGAATAGAATGATAAAATTTTTATTGAATTACTTAATTGTGTTTTTTTCTGTGATGGCTTTCTTTTTTTCAAAATATGTCATTTGATTACCCCAATTCAATTTGTGCTCCGTTATTTAAATTATTTAAAAATGATAATGTATTTTCCCATACAAAAACCTTGTTTCTTTACTAAAAATATTGTGGGACATTATAAAAACAATCATACCTGATGTTTCTTTGTAGCCTAAATGAATAAATTGCAATGTTACAATAAATCTAAGTAATTTTTGGAAATTTTTGTACACAAGTAAAACCGCAATTGATTTATCTATTAAATAAATCAGTTTGGAATAAGTTTTTTGACCATATTTTCAAATTATTTTAATTTGGACTTTTTGTTTTTAATAGTGCTCCCCATTTCCCGGGAAACGGTATTCCCGGTTTTCCCGGGATTCCCGGTCCTTTCCCGGGAAATAAAAAAAATGGGTTTTTTCTTTGGTTTGTTAAGCAATTATGCACAGAATGACTTGAAATTTGGCAGGAATCATTAACGGAGACTTGGTTATAATCTCCCAAAAAATTATGCCATTTGATGGAATGCTGTCCAAACGCCGGTCCGGGAACGAAGAAATTTCTATTATTTTCATACATTTGTATGACATTTTTCGGTTTTTCGGTCTATCCCGAACCGGCGTTTCTAAAGTACTATCTCAAATGGATCGCGAGTCGGCAGTTTTGAAGAACAGCATTAGTAGAGCATTTCCACGAATTTCTGTGACGTTTGCTTGACAACTGCGGAAACGCCGGTCCGGGATCGACAAAAAACAGTAATTTATTTATTTTCATACATTTGTATGACTATTTTCGGTTTTCCCTCTATCCCGGACCGGTGTTTCTAAAATATATATTCAAATGGATCGCGAGTTGGCAATATTGAAGAACAACATTAATAAACCATTATCACGAATTTTTGTGATATTTGATTAAAATCTGCAGAAATGCCGGTCCGGGAGCGAAGAAGTTTTTATTATATTTTTCAGTTTTCCCGTCTATCCCGGACCGGCGATTCTAAAAAACTTACTCAAATGGATCGCGAGTTGACAATATTGAAGAACAACATTAGTAGACCATTATCACGAATTTTTGTGATATTTGATTAAAATCTGCAGAAATGCCGGTCCGGGAGCGAAGAAGTTTATATTATTTTTTTCAGTTTTCCCGTCTATCCCGGACCGGCGATTCTAAAATACTTACTTAAATGGATCGCGAGTTGGCAATATTGAAGAACAACATTAGTAGACCATTATCACGAATTTTTGTGATATTTGATTAAAATCTGCAGAAATGCCGGTCCGGGAGCGAAGAAGTTTATATTATTTTTTTCAGTTTTCCCGTCTATCCCGGACAGGCGATTCTAAAATACTTACTTAAATGGATCGCGAGTTGGCAATATTGAAGAACAACATTAGTAGACCATTATCACGAATTTTTGTGATATTTGATTAAAATCTGCAGAAATGCCGGTCCGGGAGCGAAGAAGTTTTTATTATCTTTTTCAGTTTTCCCGTCTATCCCGGACCGGCGATTCTAAAAAACTTACTCAAATGGATCGCGAGTTGACAATATTGAAGAACAACATTAGTAGACCATTATCACGAATTTTTGTGATATTTGATTAAAATCTGCAGAAATGCCGGTCCGGGAGCGAAGAAGTTTTTATTATATTTTTCAGTTTTCCTGTCTATCCCGGACCGGCGATTCTAAAATACTTTTTCAAATGGATCGCGAGTTGGCAATATTGAAGAACAACATTAGTAGACCATTATCATGAATTTTTGTGATATTTGATTAAAATCTGCAGAAATGCCGGTCCGGGAGCGAAGAAGTTTTTATTATATTTTTCAGTTTTCCTGTCTATCCCGGACCGGCGATTCTAAAATACTTTTTCAAATGAATCGCGAGTTGGCAATATTGAAGAACAACATTAGTAGACCATTATCACGAATTTTTGTGATATTTGATTAAAATCTGCAGAAATGCCGGTCCGGGATAGACGGAACACTGAAAAAAATAATAGAAACTTCTTCGCTCCCGGACCGGCATTTCTGCAGATTTTAATCAAATATCACAAAAATTCATGATAATGGTCTACTAATGTTGTTCTTCAATATTGCCAACTCGCGATTCATTTGAAAAAGTATTTTAGAATCGCCGGTCCGGGATAGACAGGAAAACTGAAAAATATAATAAAAACTTCTTCGCTCCCGGACCGGCATTTCTGCAGATTTTAATCAAATATCACAAAAATTCATGATAATGGTCTACTAATGTTGTTCTTCAATATTGCCAACTCGCGATCCATTTGAGTAAGTATTTTAGAATCGCCGGTCCGGGATAGACGGGAAAACTGAAAAATATAATAAAAACTTCTTCGCTCCCGGACCGACATTTCTGCAGATTTTAATCAAATATCACAAAAATTCGTGATAATGGTCTACTAATGTTGTTCTTCAATATTGCCAACTCGCGATCCATTTGAGTAAGTATTTTAGAATCGCCGGTCCGGGATAGACGGGAAAACTGAAAAATATAATAAAAACTTCTTCGCTCCCGGACCGGCATTTCTTCAGTTTTTCATCGAATATCACAAAAATTCGTGATAATGTTCTGCTAATGATGTTCTTCAATATTGCCAACTCGCGATCCATTTGAAAAAGTATTTTAGAATCGCCGGTCCGGGATAGACAGGAAAACTGAAAAATATAATAAAAACTTCTTCGCTCCCGGACCGGCATTTCTGCAGATTTTAATCAAATATCACAAAAATTCGTGATAATGGTCTACTAATGTTGTTCTTCAATATTGCCAACTCGCGATCTATTTGAATATATATTTTAGAAACACCGGTCCGGGATAGAGGGAAAACCGAAAATAGTCATACAAATGTATGAAAATAATAGAAATTTTTTCGTTCCCGGACCGGCGTTTGGACAGCCTTCCATCAAATGCCATAATTTTTTGGGAGAATATAACCGTTTATGATTTCTGGAAAATTTCAAGCCATTCTGTGTATCTTTGCTTAAGATACCGAAGAAAAAAATCTATTTTTTATTTCCCGGGAATCCCGGGATTCCCGGTTATACCGGGAAAATTCTATTTCCCGGGATTCCCGGGATGATTTCCCGGGAAACCGGGAAACCCGTTCCCGGGATTCCCGGGATCCCGGTACAAGCCTAGAGCACTAGTTTTTAACTTCAACTTTAATGGTATTTTATAAACGAATATTATAATCGTTAGTCTCATTAAGCATCGATAAAACGATTTTTTTTACAACAAATTTGGGCCGGCATAGATTTAGAGTTTAAGGCCACTTATATACAGCATAGTCGAGAAGTTAATTTTTTTTTCAGAGGCCCAAAGTTGGTAGTTCGTTTTCTCATAAAAAAATCGTAGATTTTTACAAAATTACCATGGTTTTGTAAACACAAATCCTTAATAATTTTATGTAAATATTCTTGGTTATTAATGTTTTTTTTGGCACAAATTTTAGGATAATTTTTCTTTGTCACTTTGTCACTCCATGAAATAAATATTTTATAGCCTGAATTTTCAAGAAATATCTGAAATTCATTCAATTATTTTCTTTACATTTTATCACTTGACTTTCATACCAACAACTATGTATTAAAAAAAAATAAAAAATATGTTAACTAACCCTGGCTCTAGTGGTTGCGGTTGATGTTGCACCTGATGATGATGCTGATTTGGCATTTTGTTATAAGGCACAGCGCATAAATCTTGTGTTGGCACCAGCCACGAGTGTGTGAACGCTCCAGCGCCCACCGTCGGCATGCCCAGTGACCCCATGGGTGTCATATGGCCACCATGATGACCCGGCGTGGGTTGACGTTGATAGCCAGCATAATCCATGGCCACAGCTTGATAGGGTAACATGATGTGGACGTTGAGGTGTTATGTTGTGGTGCGATAATTATATAGAAAAGAAGCCAAAATGATTGGCTATCGCTAAAGGATTGAGGTAGCGCGAATTTATTTTAGTACGAAAAGGAAATAGGCTAGAGGGTACCAATAGTAAAGTTTTGGTTTCGTTGTTAGAATTTAACAATTGTCGTTGGGTTTAAACATTTTAGTTTTTTTTTATATAATTTTCTTAAACAATTAAAGAATTTTAAGATTGTTGTCTGATTTTAACGTTATTCACTCATTTTAGTTTGCGTTTATGGTATTTTGTTTTGCAAAGAACTTTCACTTGGATTTGTTGCTACACTTTTTTTGCAGTATTGGCCTTTTAGTCACAGCCAACTCCTGCCACAGTATCCGCTTGGGATATTCTCTTATTATTATTTTTTTTTCTACTGTATTAACTCGTATTGATGTTTCAAATTTACGTTTGTCTGTCTGATTTTGAAGGTTAATCGCCTCGGTAGTTTCCGTTTAGGTTAGGCCAGGGGAGGTTATTTTTTTGTTTTTTTTTTTTGGAATTGTTTGAACTTATCAAAATTCAAATTACACAACTGGCAATCGAACGTGTTACGTTTAGAATTAGCCGCACGATATTGCACCAAGTTCACACGCGTCCAGTTGGAAAACCGACAAAAACATTATTCGACACTTTTTTTTTGTTGTGGAAAAAGTCCAGCCTTTTCTTATCGTTAACCGTTGGCTGGCTGGTTGGGTTGGATCAAGTTAAACGCGTTACGTTCTTTTGTTGTTGTTATTGTTTTTGTATGTGTGTGTGTGTGTTTGTGGTACACAAAGATATTTAACGGATTTGGCACGTAATAGACGTTATTGAACTAAAGTCCAGCATCCGATTGATGGAGCTCAGAGCACTGCGACGACCGACCGACCGACTATGATGATGATGATGATGTTATTGTTCCCGATTCCTGATGACGAAACATGGACTGCCTGCCACACGGTGTACACGCACGCACATGCACTCGCACTCACTCACGATTACAAACGCGGCGCGCTCACGTTGAGGGGGCGGTAATTATGTTGCTACTGGTGTAATATCCCCACAGTTCGCTCACTCGCTTCGTTTGGCCGGCACAGTAAAAGAAAACTGTATAAAAATTCAACACGAATCTTCTTCCTTTTGCTTCGCCGTAAAAGTGTATGATGAGGTCTATCGTGATGTGTATGTGTGACTGTGTATGCGCGTGTGATTTTCTTGTATTCGTTTCAGCCAAGATGCCAAGCAGCGTAATACGAGCGTACGTCCGTTGTTGGCAACGAGTACGTGCAGAATAATTCGAAAAGGCCACGTTCACGTCACAAACAAAACAAAAACCAAAGTGGAATTGAAGATGTCTCACATAAAGCAACAGCAACCACTGGAACATACACACACACACACTCTAGCAATGATAGTCATACACACATTGGCACGGACGACGGACGACGACTCTATGACAAATTTCAACCCATAAGATTTAACATAAAACGAAAATAACAACAGCAACAGCAGCAACAACGCAACACCACAAATGAACTAAGAACCTTAACAGTTAAAGAAACCCATATACACGCACTCATACTCTCGCACACGAACACAGGCGGAAATCAGTGTTGCCACATAGTAACTGCAGGTTAAAAGTTGCTAAGACAACAGAAGAATAGCACTTTTTTTAATTGAAAATAACTTAATGCAAAGACCGTCATGGAGTTCGAAACGCGTCATCCTAGTGCGTGACACACTGAATTTGACCAAAATATTTAAAAAATAAAATAAAAAAAAAACACTTTTCTGATCGTAAGCCGAATTTGATGTATCATTTGATACACTTAACGTAAATTTAATATCATTTAATGTTAAAAAAAGAACCAGCTAGGATATGGATTCAAGTGTATTTTTAATATACAATTGACCCAACAAAACTCCATTTATCATTTTTGTAGTCATTTTAGGTCAACCCATTCGTAATTCAGGTGTGGTGTGTGCAGTTTTCCGTTTAGAAGGTCACCAAAAAGTAAACTCGCGACCTTAAGTCGTAAAGGTTGTAAGTCTTCTTTTTGCCTAAATGTATTTTTTGATGTAGAACGCAAGATAAATTGAAAACGCATCTGGCTTAGAAAAAAAAACACAAAAAATATAGGCGTTGTCACCTTTCATACACATAGTTGCATTACAAGTTTTGAAAAAGTAAATCGTTAAATGAAAAAGTAAAGTTTTTTTTCCTTCCGGTAAAATTTTTAATTTTGGACCTACATTTTAATTTTTTGATTATTTTGACACTGCTGCAATTTTACATGACGGTTTGACTAATGTTTAGTGAATTTTGTTTTGCATTTGTTTACTTGCTTATTTATTTCCCCTTTACACCCCATGAATGAGGTATGGGCTTCTCGCTTCTCGCGTTGTTGTGAATTAACACGCTTTCTATTTTTAGATTCACAACTAACGGCACCTATGGGTTTATCGACGAATGCGAACGTCACTGTTTGAAAAGCTGCTATCTATCATGCCACGGCCGGTCCCATTTGTATACAATTACTTAAGAGACACCGCGTTTCTGCTGAACCTTTTTACTTTAAAGGTATCCCCAAAGAAAACAATTTCATTAGGTGTCTGTTCTTTCGGGGCTATAAGCGATGCTTTTGTTCAGGTCAGGCCTATAGAGCCTTTATCGAAATGATTTAAAGGCTATTTCATGTACAAAGTGTCATAAGTGATATTGAACATGTTACAAGTCTATTTTTTTTGGAAACTACTTCGTTTCTTAAAAAACGTCATACGATCGTTAAACTTTAAGTCCCATTGTGAGAGTCTAAAAATATGAAAAGCTGTCCTTATCTCATACATTGGATGCAAAAGGATAACACTGTGGAACATATACGGGGTCATTGTCTGGGATGTGAGAAACTTCAAGTCAGGGGGAAGGTACTAGGTCAGTATAGTAAAACACCCAAAGGGTTTGGCGTACATAGGGCGAACTTTTTTTATGACCTTTTATATTTTTGCTTATACGCTGTTTTCGCTTAGCTTAAATAAATAATTTAGGTTAACAAGGACTGTCTTCGAAAAAATGAATATTTTTAAACCTATAAAAAGTTTTCTTGTTTTTATCTGTCAAATTAACTGTATCCTTTAATGGCATGTTAAAAACAATGTTAAATATATACCCAAATCGACAAATTCACTCAACAGTCCTAAGTTGAGGCCTATTGAGCGATAGTGGGTGATAATAATAATAAAATCTTCTAAAAATTTTTATTATTATTAAACCATAAATCCACAACGTTGGAACGAAGTGCGTATAATTCATTTAAAATCCTCATAACATTAATATAACTCATACGTTGTAATTTTTTTTTTACAATAATCTAAATCAGTCCCAATAGAACACTAAAAATCGTCTCAATTATAAATCTTAAAACGATAAATTAAACACGAACACTTTCAGGTCGGTCAATAGGATCCGAAAGTGTTTCAGTTACATAGGATATGAAAGTTGCATCCCTCAGAAAACATGAATAACTTAACAATTTGTTAACCGATTTTGACAAACAAATATGCGTTTAACTCGTGAAAACGTGCACTTTCTGAATAAAATAGTAAACATTAGGGTGTGCTTACAAGGCAAAGAACAAACAGATATGACAAGTTACCAATATAACTATATTTATCGTTTAAAAGGCCGCATTCTCTTGCTTCTAAATCCGCTGAGAAACTTAAAATTGGTTGATACCCAACCACGTTACTGGCTTATAAGTGCATAATGGTTCGAAAAACCGGTATCATGTTGGTCTTAATGAGCTATTTAGGTTGCCTAGACACGGTCAGATTGTATTGATATGTTAACGAAAGTTGTTTAACTTTACCATGGCTACAATTTTGGCGAACATTGCTAGTTAAAAATTTCGACTCCCTGAAAGTAATGCTCAAAAAAGTAAAAAAATAATAATTTATTCTTCAATTTTTTATTGCCGAATATAGTTTAGCGCTATCACGTTGTGTAAGTTAGCTGTTGGACAAAAACTGATGACACCTTTTTTCGAGGGGCTCACTGACTTTAGGAATCTTTAGGGGTCCATAAAAAAAAATTGGTCTCCAACCTCGCTAAACTGAGTATAGGGTTCTTTGTCCTTCAATATATGGGTAATTCCAGCCTTACGAATGTTACGATCGTACGATTCAATTGGAAAAAAATCACATAAAAGTTGAAAATTTTCGTATTTTATATTATATTTTGAATAGCTCTCTACTAGCTCTACATTATGTAAAAAAGGCGTCATATTTAAAAAAAAACTATAATCCAAGATATTAACAAAACACATGCCAACGTTATGCTACACGAAATAGAAGTGCGATTAAGGTTAGTTCTTGAAATTTCAAAAGTCTGCGTGTTGTTTCAGATTTAGTATATGCACTTAATTATTTCATAAAATAGATCAAAATTAATTTTTGTTTGGCAAATTTGGTATCTCTGGTTTTTAACTACGATGTATTAAAGAACTACGTTATGTTACTGACGATATGTGACAAAATATCCCATAGCTGTGAAATGCTTAAAAAAATGTTTGCTTAAGCCATTGTTTTGTTTGCGAAATTAGGGAATATCATAAAGTTTATAAGTCACTAATTGTTGACCACGAATGTTACATTAGAACGCTAATAAAATAATATCAAAATTTTGCTGCTAACTGCTAATTTTATTTTATTATAGGAGCTATGGGACCGGCCGATTCAAAGTATCTGTCTGTGCTTGTGCGTTGTGAAAGCAACAAAGTACACAGAGAGCAACAATAACAACACCAATAATAACGTCGATTTCTTTTTTGTGTGCGTGCGTTCGGTTTTGTCTACCACTGATGTATGTAAAAAATAACGAAAAATTTTTTGAATTAATTCGTTATATGGAGATTGAAAACGCTTCAATCTTGAAGTTACAGTCGCAAAAATGCTTCGTTATAAGGAAATATTCGGGAACTTCGTTATATGGAGATTATAATACACTCAAAGTAGACCCAAAAACACAGTGTTCTTATAATTGCTTCGCAATAAAGAAAACTTCGTAATATAGAAGTTCGTTATAGAGTGTTTCGACTGAACACAGCAAATTAAATCAAAATCGGTCAATATTTTTAAGAGGAGTTCAGTGAGTGAGTTCAAACGGAAGTATTACGTATATGTAGGTTGATACGACAGTTAGCAAAAATTAATAATAACTTTGTCTGCGTATTCATATATGTAGTGCCACTCCGCCCTAAGGCCATAAACACCAAAATTTTTAATAAAGTCGTTTTATACGTGTTTGAGATCAAGGTCAAGACCTTTTTACTGGCGGGCACTTGTACTGAAATATTATATATAATATGCCTAAAGATTGTAATCAACATTTAAAATTTTGCATTTTCTTTTCGATTCTCGATATTCTTCCTTTTTAGCAACTTTTCATAAAATATCCCAAAACTATACGGCAACACTGTCGCATACACTACTACTGAAAGCATTTTCTTCTATCCACGCACCGAATGTTTTCAACGTTTGTTAGCCTGTCTGTGTTGGTTACTTTTGGGGTGACATGGTTGACTCGGCATGCACAACACGAACAGTTACAATAACAACAACGACGCATACACTCGCAAATATGAAAGGAAGAACACAAAACAACAACATCGTTACACGCACACACTCTAGCATAGTCAGTGCTAGCAGGAGTAAACGACCAACGAACGTGCTTCTTAGCTCCAGTACACTCATACATTCGCACTTAGAGCGTATATACAACAACTGTGTAACCAAGTTGTTGTTGCCGTTGTCTCGCGGTGCTGGTGGTTGTTGTTGCTGTTGTTTTTGTCAGGATTTCTTTGCGTTCTTCTCATTTATAGACGAATTCGTAGTCGTCGTCATTGTCGCCGTCGCTATCGTTGTCGCAGTCACCGTTGTAATGGTGGTAGTAGTGTGCACCTGACATAGCATCTGGTCATGTACTTGTCGCACCAGTAGCATTTTAAGCAGTCTCACGCTCGCACATTACTCTTTAGACGTGAACATTCAAAAAGTCACACTCATTTTACCACTACAAAAACAAAGTTTTTTTTATGTATGTATGCAGCAGCTATACGCTGTGACTCGATGTTAGCTAGTAGCTAGAGAAAGGAAATGGGAAAAGAATGGAGAATTACTTACGACAATGATTTTACTACATATTTGTACTCATCCGCATTTTTACCAAGAGTTCGTTTCTATTTTGTGTTGTTTTGCTATTGCGTTTACAGAAAAGGCCTCAAAAGTGGCCGGTGGTTGTAATGAGTACTTAGTATAAGATGATTTTAAGTGTCAATACGTTTCAAAGTCAATGAAGAGTTATGGAGGTATTGTTTGTTTGTCCTACCTTAATTTGAAATTGTAGAAAATATTAAAGTGTAACTGATTCGAGTACATGGTCTTGGAACACAAGTTGTAGGTAATTTTCTTAGGTTGTTTCTGCTAAGGACCATCAGTGAAACAAAAATGTAAGTAGAAATTTGGTTTTCATTCGTTTTTGTTTTAGTGGAACTGATGTTTGATTAATTTTGCATTTTGTTGGGTTGCAAATATATGTGGGGTGGGTCATAGATTTGACACCTCTAGTGGCACCTTTAGGGCAGTTAGAGCGGTGGGGGCAAATTTTATATAAATTAGCTCAGTGCAGAAATTTTAATTATAGATGACATTAAGCGTAGTAGGGCTTGATTTTGAACTGCAAATTTCTTAATTGTAGATGTCATTAAGTCTGATGGGACTTAATTTTTAGGTGTAGAATTCTTAATTAGCACATACCTATTTCGATAGTTGCCAAACTATATCATAAACCTTAAGTATTATAAGCTCCACGAAAGTATCGAGAAGACAAAACGCATCAGTGCGAAAATGGCATCAACGAAGACCACACGTCACTTGATTCACACAAGCTCTTTATGAGTTCATGATTAATTAACGAATTTATACCAACGCTTAAATTTAAGTACGATTTTTTTGCAAGAAATAACAATTGTAAACTTAAATTTAGAATGCGAATTAATTGTGGAGAGTAAACATTAAGGTGAGAGAGTAAATATGATATATTTTTTTTATTTGTGAAGTTTATTGTACAATTTTATTTATTTATATTATATTTCGATAATGTACAATAACAAAGTTTCTAATATATTCATTCGAATTCAAAAACAAAAAATATGTAAAATGTAAAAAATTAACAAACAAGCTGCATGCAAAAAATCTGAGAGGGTCGGGTTCAATGAATATCGGTTTTGATATGAAATGCATCATATATATCTATTGAAAAGTAATTATTTACCAAAAAAAGAAAAGTCAGATAAAACTTGATATTTGTTCTAATAATTTTATACCTGACACTTGACAAGTTCGTACTTAAAATTTTTCAAGTAAGTTCGTACATAATAAATTCCAGAATTTCATTCTTATGTTAATCATTTCTACGCTTACATGTTTAAACATATCCCGTTTTATTTTTTACTTGTGTTAAGAATAAAGAGTTCTATTAGTACTTAAATCTTTGAGTACTTTTTCTTTAAAACTTAAACTTATAATGCGATACTTTGCAAGATGCTCGTTGACGGCGTGCATCGACATCGAATGAATCATGTGTACAGCTCGGCTTGTTCGTAGAAATCGATTTAGTCAAAGTACAACGCCTGCCTGCTTGTCCAAGTTGCTCGCATGGAAAAGATTCCTACAGCAAAGAAATCTTTCGAGTCGAATCCCGATGGACGACGTAGAAGAAGACGACCAAAGCTGCGGTGGAAGGAAGAGCTGTTAAAACTTGGTGTTGGACCTGTGACCTCAATGGTTGTTTATAGGCCTGATAAGTAAGTAAGTACCGTGTAAAGGTTGGGCCATGTAAAATTTGGAATTTGATCTCTAATAAACATATTTTTCAATTGACATTTAATAATGAAACACATGATCGGAAATTTTTTACTTGCTTAAAGCTATCTACAGACGGTAGGGTGTTCCATATATTGGATTTGTGGCAATTTCGTTAAATAAAAGGTATTAGTAGCAAAGTTGGACATCGAGCTTCACTTTTCGTTTGTTGTTTACAAAATTATGAATATGTTGTACGAAATTTGGAATCGATAGTTAAACGTTAGTAGGTTATAGCATCCGATGGAAAGGACTGCACAGTAGGGCGTTGCACCAAACACGTTTTTTGCGATTTTTGCAACTCTTGAAGCGGAATATTAAGGCTTGTGATCTAAAAGAATTTTGAAAAAATTTTTGGATTTTTTGAAGATGGGTATGGGTCGCTGAAATAGATTTTATGAAAAAAATTAGGTTATGGAGAAAAAAATGTTATATAATTTTATTCTGGTGCTTTTTGTTTATAAAACTAAACAATTCTCTTAGCAAGGATCCGATCCCACGACAAAAAATTATTGGTGTGAAAAATTATTATATTATGGACCACTTTGATAGTCTTAAAAGTGATTTTAAACCTCGATAACTTTAAAAGTTTTCAAAATTTTTTTCTCCATAACCTCATTTTTTTGATAAAATCAATTTCAGCGACCCCATACCGATCTACAAAAAATCCCAAAAAATTTTCGAAATTCTTTTAGATCACAAGCTGTAATATTCCGCTTCAAGAGTTGCAAATTTTTTTTAGTGAAACGCCCTACTGCACATTTCGTACTAGGAAATGTGGGTTTCCACTCAAAATTAATGACTTGCTTAGCACTGTTTAAGCAGTTATCAAAGAAGACAACCGATCTACACCATTCCACAATGGTCGGCCGGGAAGAAAGTTTTTTAAAACTACATTCCGAGTTAGCCCTTAGAGATGCTGAAGGAATCAGCAAAGGGCGAGCCGTAATCACATAAGAAAGCATCAGAAAATGGTTTGCAGAATTGAAAACCTTTCTCATCGAAGAAAATTCTCTAGATATCTTGGATGATCCATCGAGAATTTTTAATGGAGATGAGACAAGTTTTTGCCTATGCCCCCCTCCGCTAATGGTGAGGTGGTAGTCCCCATGGTTGTTTTTCCATATGTGCGATCACCAAAAGAAGTGGTGAACAGCCTACCAGAGAATTGGTTTCTCGGAAAGTCAGAGACTGGATGGAAAAATTTTTTGAGTATATCGCAAACGGAGTGCATACTTGGCTTAATGAAAAGCATGTCCGACGACCTATTTTGCTGTTTATAGATGGTCATAAATCACATATGACAATGGAGTTGAGCCAATTTTGTCAAGATAATGGAATAATATTATATGCACTACCTCCAAATACAACAAATATGATGCAACCAGCTGATGTGAGCGTATTTAAGCCTCTTAAATCTGAATGGAATAAAACTGTAAGGAACTGGCAACTAAATCCGGATAATAACAACAAAGTTAATTCAAAATCCACATTTTGTCCGCTTCTTCATATGGTGATTTATAACATGAATATGACGGACACCATTAGGAATGGTTCTCGAAAGTGTGGTTTGTACCCTTTTAATCCGGACAATGTGGATTATACAAAATGTATCAAAAATCAATAAGAGATATTAACAGAAAGCTGTCACAAGTCCAACTAAACTTGTAAAGATTCTTATCTTAATATAGCGATTTCTGTGATAAATTCTATAGCTCCTTATTTGCTAGGACGCGGGATTAATCCGAATCACATTATTAAAGAGATAAAAGCTTTAACTAAAGGTGAAACTAATCAAAATATCGAAGTGTTGGGCAATGTTACGATTCAGTCAGGTACATACATTATTAATGCGGAAGGAGTTTTGGAATTAGAGACCCTAGAACTCGTCCTAACAACTCGCTTCAATCTGCCAACTACGCGGTTCCGAAGTCACAACTCAATGCAATCTATCGACTGTCTTTCTCCAAGTTCATCGATCAGTAACGCCTTTGCTAAAAATGTCAATTTATTTACACCAATTAGGTGCTCATCTCTAATTTCAGGTAATTTTTTGAATAATCTTTATGTAATTTGTCACACATATTGAGAGTTCTATTATATATAACTTTATAAAAAAATTCACAGGCCCAACATCTTTATTATTATTCTTTATTATTAATAATTTGTTCAAATTCAATGTCACCAACTTTCGAGAAACATCTGTATTTTCCGAAGCCATCAACATCTGTCCGATCTACAACGAAAATCAAGGCGCCAAGTGCTATATCGGCTCTGGCACGGAGAAACCACATGCAGACTAAGGAAAAAGAAATATGCGGCACTTGTAATGAAGACTTGGATAGTGACGTTGAGGATGATGGATTAAAAATCGTAGGATGTGATACCTGTTCCAGGTGGTTCCATCCAAAATGCACCGATTTTAAGAATCTAGCATACTATGAAATAATAGGTAAGGATTTCGTATGTAAAGTATGTAGTGACATCAATTGAACAGTTCTTATTAATTTAATTTTTTTTATTAGTTTTTATGTTATTTTTGTGTGTTTTATATGATGGAGCGTCCGTAGTGCACTCCGAAATGCAATTGAATTTAAAGATCTCAGTTAATTTTATATAAGAATGTTAACAACAATCAATTAAATAAACCAAAATTTTAATATCTGTTGGTACATTTTTATTTTTCTTAATCAAACAAAGTCATGCCGACTAAGGAAATCTAGTGTGTCGAAGACTGGAAAACGTGTGCAGACTAAAGGAATCATAGAATGTCGAAGACTGGAAAACGTATGCCGAATACTGGCAAATCCGACATATTTTACGAAAAACATTAATTAGTCCAATTAATTAAATAATTTCATTAAAAACATAACCCCTCAACGACATGGAATATGTAGACGTTAAATAATTAGCATATTCACAGAAGTAATGACACCAATTCAAACTAAAGAAAAAAGTTAAACTGCCGACTACTGGTACACTTACCCTATAACATTTTTAAATTATATTTTATGCAACGGAAGATGTATAAAACTCTGTATTAAAGCAACATTAATTTATAATAAATTACAGTTTTAAGGAATTGGTTATTTAATAGGAATAACTTTTTAAAATACCTTTTCAATATTTATACTGACAAAACATTGTAAAGTAGGGGAACAGTATTTCTAAAACCTTATACCTATTTCATGGAGGGAAATTAAAATTGTTTAAAAAACGCAAAAAAGTTTCAAACACTTACCTATTGCATGTTTGTAACAGAAGTATGTAAATTAAGTTATTAGTCCATAACACCAAATTTTAGTGACGAATACCTGCTTAACTTCTGTCCACGTACCACCTATTGTTTCTTTAAATGCAAGCATTTGCTAGACATCTAATTTTTGTTTCATTAACTAATATTAATTATTTCAATCTTCGACTACGTTATAAACTATTTTCCAAAACCAATTTTAAATGCATCAACATAAGTCTCAATACTAAATAAAATTACTCAATATCGGTCCCAATAAAAATGTCGTTTTTCATCGCATTTATGCTTTTTTATAACAACTTCCCACTACCAGTAACAAAATTTATTATCACAATATCAATTTCCATTACACTACATTAGTTCAAATCTTCCCAATTAAATTTTTAAATATGTAGTGTAGGTATTTGATTTAAAACAAAAATAATAACTTAAATAACCACAATCATTCATACATTTATTTTAATTCCAATTGCAATTTCATTACATCAACCATTTGCCAGCAATACAAGTACAGAAACGGGTAAAAAAAATCCCTCTGACAAAAAAACATCAATGATTTGAAGCTGAATTCTCGCACACGACCATGTTGCTGATAAACATTTGGTTCTCTCTCTCTTTCTCTGAGAAAACATACATAACATAGCTATTTCAAATTGTTCCAGCATTACTACACCCAAGCACAAGAGAAGAATATAGACTTTTTGTGTGTGTGTATGTGAGGTTGCGTACGCAAATGGGCGGGACGTGACTGTTATGTGCCGTTGTTTTTGTGCTGTGCCTTAGAGCACGGGCAGCCAAACAATAATAACGAACAATTCGCACGAATCGGAATCGACGTAGCACGCATACATAATGAGCACTCACACAAGCGCTACCATATACTCTCATTCACTCTCGTGAGACAAGGAGGAATGGGATACCACATACACTGTCGTACGTACACACTGAAAAAATTTACTCTCCGACTGTTGCTGTTTGGTATTTGCTTCCTTATTGAAGAGAATACAATTAGGAGGAGGAAGTGCACAGAGAGCGACAATAAGTTGGTGAGAGCCCCAAAAAGTTTATGTTTGTCCGTGCCAGTGTGTGATTGAGAGTGTTATAAATGGTACGTGTGAATGTTTTCGGTATCGTTTTTTTATTGTTGTTGTCTGCTCTACGGTAATGGTGATGATGGTGAAACAAGTTTCATTGTTCGGCATAACATGTATGTTGCTGTCTCTGTTACTCACTTCCTCTATCTCATTCCAATGCACTCACTCTTACCACGCCCGTGCTAGACTGCGATGTGTTTTGTATGCCTGATGTTGTTTTGTAGTTGTAGCTTTTATGCCAGTGTGTACACTTGTAGGCACATACTCACAGTCACACAGTCACGCTCTACAATTAGCTGTTGTTTGGTGTATTATTTGTTTTTGTTGCTCTGCACGTACACTCTGCTAGCTGTAGTACTATATATATGTTCTTCTCTTCCTCTACTGCTCTGAAGGGATTTGGTACATGTCTCTGCCTACAGAGTAATACATGGGAATGACTGTGTGTTGCCTCCATTGGCATTGTGCTGTCTTTGTCTAATGGCTGTTGGCTTAACCGTTATAAATGGAGGGGAATATGCTAGGTGAGTAAGTATTCGTGTCGTGTATATGGCAGCGCTGGTGTTTTGGATTTGTATAAACTCGTAGCATTGCCGCTGACAATGTTGATGCTGATGCGTCTTTGTAGTTGTTGTTGAATTTGTTTTGTTTTTCCGTTGCTCATGTATTGGTATGTGACCAAAATTTCAATTACCAATCATAGGGTCTGTTGTTTTCCCAGTGTTGACTGACTCCATCCATAATAGAGTTGCCGGTGTAGAGTTACTTTCATGGGGGGTTAATATATAGTGTCTTATTAGTTGAGGGACTTTTGCCGCACTTAAAGTACCTAGGTACCTGTATTTTTTCTAATTTTTTTGATATTTTACATTTATTCTTTTTTTTTAGAGATTTTCATTTATTTATTGCAATTCATTGAAAAGAACTATTAGAAGAATATGTTCCTTTTTTTTGTGAAATTTCTTGATTGGGATTCTAAACAATGTTCAGATATCTAGTACCTATAAAATATCTTAGTCAAGACATGGACAATATTCCAGTTAACACAGGTACTTATTGTGATGCCCTGGGCTTGGAACCCGCCACCGAAGTTTGAACTATTGCTATGAAAATAAGTAAGAAAATAGTAAAATGGACTTCCCAAATTGTTGACGACTGCCGCAAACGAATTAAGGACCATGATTTGAGGATATGGAATGTCGGAACACTGTATAGTGTTCGCGCATGAAGACGAGCGACATCTACTATAGTGGCCATGCGGATAAGCACGAGATTGGATGTGGATTTGTGGTTGACAAGAGATTGCGACAATTAATCTCACGGTTCAACCCGGTGTGTGCACGAATAGCCACCATAAGAGTCAAGGCGAAGTTTTTCCACATAACACTTATATGTGCCCATGCTTCAACAGAAGAGAAAAGCGATGAGGAAAAAGACGAGTTCTACGAGAGCCTAGAAAATGTATATGAACGTAGTCCGAGCCAATGACACCAAAACTGCACTAGCCGATTTTAATGCTAAAATAGGCAGCAAGACAGCATTTAAGCCTACTATCGGAAAATTAAGTCTGCATACCGAAAAGTCCAACAATGGCATCGTACTGATTGATTTCGCTGCGGCAAGACATATGGTAGTTAGCAGCTTTAGATTTAACCATAGAAATATTCATAAGACAACATGGTTATCTGCAGATCAATAGACGAGGAATCAGACAGTTCACATGGTAGTTGATTGAAGGCACGCATCGAGTGTTCTGGACGTACGAGTGATCAGGGGTGCGAACATTGTCTCTGCTCCCTACCTTACTATCTTACAGTTAAGGAACACAGAAGTCTAAGCCTGGCGAAAAACGTACGTAACCAGGCACAGCGAAAGCTGGACATCGGTAAACTGCGGACCACAGTGGTACCTAGTCCAAACACCTAACTCAACGGTACCTCGATTATTTAGCCAGAAAACGAAGGAGATAAAGAAGCAACAGGATGAGTGCACAGAGTTGCTCCGAAGTAGAGGGGAAGCCCGAAAATTTTACCAGAGAGTTAAGGCGAGAATGCGTTGAACAGGGTTGCCCGCCTGCACCGACAGCGATGGGCAGCTAGTGACCTATCTGGTTAACGTTCTGAAGTAAGGGAGAGAACATTTCAGCAATCTACCGGGTACGGACACCACTCCCGAAGACACGGCTCCAATCCATGACGATAGGAATAACCGTCCAACTCCGAGTAGAGCGCCTTCAAATAACGAAGTGGCTGGAGCCGATGATCTCCCGGCTGATTTGATTAAGGCAGGTGGGGAGGAGCTGATAAGGAGCATGCATCAACTCATGGAGAACATCTGGCGAGAGGAGATTATGCCCAGAGTTGGAGTACTTTTTCCTTTCGAGCATACTAGGCCTTTCGAGCATATTGTGTGAACGTCTGAAGTCAATTGTAGAAAAACTTATTGAACCTTATCACTTTACGACAAACCCTGGAAAAAAATTCTTGAAACGCAAAGCGACACCTTCCACCATTTTTTCGACTACATAGCTGCCTTCGACTCTCCGATAAGTAATAGACTCTATAAAGCCATTGGTGAGATTGGTATTTCTGCAAAATTAATACGCCTTTGCAAATGTACCTTAGAGAACACTAGATGATCGGTTAAGATTGGTAAGGATCTCTCTGAATCATTCAATACAGAATGAAGTTTTAGGTAGTTGTCATGTACACCATTTAATATAGTTATGGAGATGAGAAATGCTGGTGTCAACATATCCGGCACCATATTCCATAGTAGCCACATGCCACTAGCCTAAGCCATTGACATAGACATCACTGTGGGAAATCTTCGGGATGCTACTGCAGTTTTCTCATCGTTGGAAAAGTAGTCAGCAAAAATGAGTTTAGCGGTAAACGAGGACAAGACAAAAAAAAATAATTTTGACGAACAAAGGGTCCTCTCGAAGGGGATGTTAGAGGGGTAAAATGTATGACAGACCACAACTGGTATTTCTTTCCCGAACATACCTGCCTATTATTATACCATCACCCTTAGGGATGAGGGTATATATCATTTGATACGATCAAAAGTGTAACGTATTAAAGGAGACTAGTTAAACCCCAAGCATCTTAAGACCAAATTTGTTTCATAACTTTTTAAGACGATTGAGCTATGTCCGTCTGTCTGGCTGGCTGGATGGATGGCCAGAAGGATAACTCGAGTAAACCTTAACGGATATGTATGAAATTTTACCAGTATTAATATTTTTCAAAACGAATTAATGGGATTGTAAATGGGAAGAATAGTCTCACCCCTTGTGGAACCTCCCATACAAACGACCGAATTGACCCTCATAGTTTGACATTCATATCTTTTTTGTAAGTAAACTGAATTCACTAAATTGTTGCGTATGATATTCGTTTATGAAAATTGGACTCAGGAATGAATACGGACTATATCGGTTCACGCCTTCTGCAAGGGCGTAGCCAGGATCTCAGCAAGGGGAGGGGGGGGGGGGGGCTGAAGGTTTTCTGGTTTTTTTCTAACTTATTTTTAAAACAAACAAAAACAAAAGTTTAACTACATAATAAAAAATAAGTACATAATGATAATAGTATATAAAACATATAACAAAAAGAAATAAATTTATTATAAAGAATTAAAATTAAAGACCTCATGTTTTTCAGTATCATAAACGTAAATTTGTAATTATCTTAACCATTTTGTTTTAATGTGTATTTTTAATTCTTCAGACGAACTTTGTTGAGTCTATTCCATGTAAGTTATGTGTCTTTATAATTAAAAGCCAAATAGATTGTAGAATCATCGGCTGTCCAGAGCCGGTCACATCGCGCATTTGCGAGAAGATTGACAAAACTTCAAAAAACTTAATTTTTGTCTGAAAAGAACAATTAACTTAAATGGCGTTGCTATTGGAGGTGGTAATTTATACTCTTTTGATTCCCTGTAACATATCAAAAATAAGTACTATTTAACCTCTTAAACAAAACTTCAAAATTTCTTTTTGAGACATTTTTCTAAATAATTTATCATAACTCGAAAGCCACTTGTTTGAAATTTCGAAATTTTAAAAGGCCCGAATAATGATAATACAGTTACCATCCCTCAGGCCAAACGGTTTAAGCTATCACCGTGAAAATCTATATAAGCAATATTTTTAGAGAACTAGAGAGCAGCGTGAAGGAATTTTTCGAAACTCGTACTTTTAGTGGTAAAAACGGCCCAAAAAAGAATAAAACTGGTGCAATCACCGAGACCAAACGGATTAAGGTAGAATCGCGAAAGTCGGGTTGAATATTTATTTTATGAAGTAAATTGTGGGATATTTCGAATTTTGTAGTTTTAGGGTGAAAAGAGACCGAAAAGGGGATAAAACTGTAACCATCACCCGGATCAAATGCTAATGGTAGAATTGCGAAAATTAGGGTCTTCTTATTTTATTGGGCAAGTTAGTTTTTCAAAATTCCTACTTTTATGGAAGAAATGTTGGAAAAGGGATAAAAATGGTACAATCAGCCAAATTGGTACATACATGGGATTATTCGCCCCAAGTTAGAAGGGATTTCTTAAAAAAAAATTTCGATATTCGTACTTTTGGTATTAAAAGTGAGACAAATATAATCGCCGCTAAGACCAAACGGCCATTAGCGAGATTGAGGGAAATATTTATTTTAAAAAGAAGTTATGCGATGTTTACAAGAAAGTAGCGGCGGTGTAATGCGAGCCCGGAAAGATATGTAGACTAGCTTGGTTTGACCAAATCCGTCAGCCTAGAAATGGAAAATTTGGTGTGAATATTCCGTTAAAAAAACTCAATACAGTTTTACCCTAATAACATTGACTTTAGCTACTGTTCAGCGATTTGCCATGACTTTTGTTGTCTTTATTAAGAAATTTACCAAAAATATTAGACGAAATACACTTTCCCATAATTTTCTATCGACCCTCCTATGAAATGAATTATTTAGTTGAATGTCAAATATTTCTTTGTCCTGTCAATTGTTCTTCTACTTTTCCTTTACATTCCTTTGTCCAGCTTGGGAAGACATATTAAATAATAAAAAACACTTGAATTTATACCCGAAACTACCGGCCTTATAATTTTTCTCGTGCGATCTTTATATTTTAAAACAGCCCCATTTTGTTGGTTTCAACTTTAATTAAAAAGTTTGAGACAGCCGTAAAAACTATTACGGAAATACAACTACTAAAAGATTTTTGAATACATAGAAGAAATAGGCATGGCACTAAATCAGACTATTAAATATTCTGACCATACGACTAGAAAGATCTAGAATCATTTTTTCACGTTTGTTACTAAGAACAAAATTCGCATACAAGAGGGTATAATAGGGTGGGTCAATAAAAAAAAGTTTCGCCGGTCTCATCCTAGTATGAAAGACAATTTAAAGAAAAATTCCAAAAAATATTCATAAGCGAACATCTTTTGCTAAATATAACTGAGCCAGCTAGCCAGCCAGACCGACGAACATAGCTCAATAGTCCTGAAACGAATTTGGTGTTAAGATACTTTAGTGCGTTACAATTTTTCTCATATCAAATGATAAATACCCTCGTCCCTACGGGTGATGGTATAAAAAGAGCCTCGTTGTGCGTATTAGTAGTTCCAACACAAATAAGCCTACATTTTTCCAGTAATTTTAAGAAGGATTTTTCATTTGTTTTAAATTCTTTAACACTTTCTACCATGTGTCCATTTTTACAGTTTTATACAAGTCTGTAAACGTTTGGCCTTACTATCTCATATAGTTAACGCTCCACAATCAGGAAATAATAATACAAAGGGACCTTTACTTTAAAATAAGTTAATTTAACTTAAGTTCAGTTAAAGGTTATAGGGTAAGAGTATTAAGCAGTCAGTTGACCTTACTGAACTTTCTGTATTTGTTTATATTAATTTCTATATTTTCCAACTCCATGTAGTGTATAAAAAAATAATGTAATTGTGTTACAAAATTACATAAATATACAACATTTTTACTATAGTTTCCAATCTGTAGGGGGGGCAGCTGCCCCCCCCTGCTCCTACCTGGCTACGCCCTTGGCCTTCTGGTACCTCCCATACAAAATGTCTTATTTTTAGAAAATTAATATTTTTCCCATAACTTCCAAACGGACACTTGGGGGGGTAATGAAAATTGGTCAATTAATTTATATTATGATAGGAGGCGTAACCTCAGAAAACCTAACTATTTGACACACCCCTTTTGGTACCTTCAATACAAATGACCCTCATAGTCTTACATACATATCTTTTTTTGGTAAGTACACTGAATTTAGTAAATTTTTGCGTAAGTTGTACGGTTATGAACATTTGAATCAGGAATGAATATGCCCTTCTGGTACCTTCCATATAAATAACCGATATTGTCCCGTTACCATACAAATTATTTTGTGTGTACACTGAATTCAGACAAGTTTTGCCTAGGTAAGCGTTCATTGAACGTTGATTTACGAAAAAAAAATCAGACACGTTGTGCTACCCCTAATTGTACCTCCTATATTTATTTTAATAAAAAAATATATTAATTTTAAAAATTTAAAACTTAAACAATATCTTATATTACGTAATGGTATTTATCAGTCAGTTTACCTGACTGAAATTTCTGTACTGGTTTTGTAAAAAAAAATGTTATAAAAATTTATTTTTATAGGGGAGCCTCCTTAGGGGTTAAAGATGGGAGATAGGTATGTTTGGGAAAAATGTCATGCATTTGAAATCTTTAAGGGCAACACCGGAGCAATTAGAGCGGTGGGAACAATTATTATAAAAAATATTTTCTGTACGAGAGCCCCCTTAGTGGGTGAAGCTGGGAGGTAGGTATGTTTGGGAAATATGTTAGGAGGGAAAAATTACTGGATGATGGCCATACATTTGAACCCTCCAGAGGAGTTTTCGGGGCAGTTGCGGGGCTAGTTGTGAATTTTTTCCCAATACGAAAAGTTTCTCGTTAAAAACCGGGGAAGAATTTTTATTTAAGACCCATGGTGGAAGATTACGATTTTAATAACCGCTTGGTGCATCTTTTTTACTCAATACTTAAAAAAAACTTAATTTCCCTTTGCACCCCATGGATGAGGTATGGGATAGCTTCTCGCGTTGTTGTGAATTAACACGCTTTCTATTTTTAGATTCACAACTAACGGCACCTACTTATTTATCGACGAATGCGAACGTCACTGTTTTGAGAAGCTCTTACTAGACACGACGATTGAATCGACGCTTAATACTGCGAAGTTGCTGTCAAACAACATTCGAGGGGAGCCGACAATGAAAGAAAATTTTATTTATTTTTTTTCTTTTAAGATGACTGGAGCCAGGTTTGAACCTGCGATCTCCCGCATGGTAGTCGCGTGTTCTAACCACTATGCCACGGCCGGTCCCTTTTTACTCAATAGTCCACTCTAATATACATCTCTACATATATAAAAATTACGAGTATGTATTTTATATGCATGCTCTATGGGCCGTGAGTAGTGTTTCTGTGTAGTTTAAAGTTCGTCCGACAGATGGCGCAATATTTAGTTTTTTTTTTCAAAATAAAATTTGAAGGCAAAACAACATTTGCCCAGGTCAGCTAGTATTTTATAATGGTTTAAAAACATTTGAGATAGAAAGTGTTGTTAGCCGACTAGGAGTATAGCCGTTTCGTTCGATATTTACCAAAACATCACCATCAGTGACCGTAAGTTGTAACTTACCTAACATCATCGTAACCTTTATGGTGTTTATCTTTATTTCCACGTCCTTTATTTTCTGCACTTTTTGCACAACACTTAATGGCAACACTGTTCCTTACCAAAAACACTGTTCGACTTCGGAGTATTCAACATCTGAATGTATGAGTTAACTTTGTATTTGCCTCTGCAGGTAAATATGTCTGTACATATTAAGGTATCAACATAATCCCCCTTTTGCATTTGGTTGGGCGTCTACACATTCATACAAATCTCTTCCATTTTCTTCATAGCTTACGTACGTTAAAGTAACGTGTGCTGGAAGTTTGTACTCTATCGAATTTCTTCTTGTCTCAGGTACTTTGGGCTGCATTTTACTTGTATGGTAGGTGTTGGTTCGACTATCAGGCCCATTCCTTCGATAGAGCACGTCCTATCCATTTATAAGTTCGTATATGGTGAATTAATTTCGTAAAAACGGCCGTAGTTGGAATTTTAATTTTGAAAGTTTTTTTATTCGCATGAAGTTTTGTTTGTTGGGAAATACTTTCTTTCGACCGTCATTTGTTTTCAATTACGCTGAATAATTGTGAATATATTTACAACAATTTAAATGAATTTTACCGTAAATAGTTCTCTAATAATGCCAAGAAAATGTGCTTGTCTTCGATGAAAGGGAAGGGCAGTCGGAGCAGATTTCTAGAAATGTCAACGAAGAAAGTTTATAGGTGGGAATTTACATGGGCAGACACAATGTACAACAGAGACGTACTAAAGATGTGAGGTGTTTAAGCAAGTCACTGAGGTAAATTTAGTGTGAAATCGCACCCTCGCTAATGTGATTTCTGATGTTGATTGAAACACAGCTTAGTAAATGAATTTATCACAGTATTTGTTAGAAAAAAAATATTTTCATTGTTAATTCTTAGTATGAAGCGACGAATTTAGTTGGTGTTGAAATATTTACATAGTTTTTGAACAATTTAATCTATGAAACAGTAGGCCGGTGATTCAACAAAGGTCGCACAATCTTGTAAACTACTTTCGGTTGTTATAGAAGTGATCGATACAAATGATGTCACGCCGTTTTAGATCTTTTACCAAATGTATGCACTTAAAATTCCTGTGACCAATGACTATTCATGTCAACAGCAATTTTGTGTTGTACGTACATTACACTAAAAAACCCTGAATTATTAAAAAATTCACAAATATGATAACATAATATGTTTTTAAACAATTTAACCTTTATAATTTTGAAAAAGTTCAAGCCCAAAGCGTCCCTCGTAAAGACTTCTTGAGTCAAGGTGTCCCTTGGCGAACACAAATCCAGCTGCATCAGACCTTAGACCCAAGAGTTTTGAGCTTCAGTGCAGAATGGTGAGAAAAGCCACTTATCTGTAATAGGAATGTTTGTGGGAATATTACACTGCAAAAAAGTTGGACCCATCATGCACAGCGAATGCGATGTATCAAAAAAGAACTCAAAGGGTGGCAATGAAGGAGGCGAACAAAACTCCGCCGGTATAACCAGATCTATATAAAACTACTGCGTTACTAATTTAAAAATTAATTATGATGCAGTATTCAAAAGTTAAAACGACAAAAACTTTTCAATGCCATGGCTAGACTACGTTACATTACACAGTACAACACATGATTTTGAGACTCAATTCTGAGAATTGCTCGTTAAAGTAGCCCCAAAAGGAAGAAGTTCTGCATCATTCGTTTTCTCAAGTTACAAAACAAAAGTTAATTTAATATCGGTTTGAAGTTAGTAAGTATCGTATAGGGAAATTTGTCACGTTTTAGGCTCTTTTGTTTGACATAACATAAATACTTTATGGTGGCGTATGATTATCATAAGTAATATTCCACGTAAATCATACGCCACGGAGTACAAAAGTTTTATTGTAACTGCTACAAAATAAACCCACTTCAAAATCATTTGATGAATGGATAAGTGAAACTGTTGTTATTGTAGGGAAACGTTAACAGATTAAAGGAATTGTAATTCTTAATTCTTTTAAATTTGTTTCAGGTAAATTGGACTAGTGGTTCTCGAGTTATGTCAAAGAAAAGACGCTTAAAAAGTGACAAATTCCCCTATATGATACTTACTTACTTCAAATCGATATTAAATTATTATGGCATGTAAATTGAAAAAACGAATAATGCAAAACTTCTTCTTTTTGCGGGTACTTTCACATGCTGTTCTCAGAATTAAGTCCCAAATCAATGAGCTCAATAATGTTGTAATGTGTTATGGCAAAGTATAATCTGGTAAAAAACCAGACCACACTACACACCGAGAACTGCTGATCCATTGTGATTGTCCAATAGAAAAAGAAGAAGGGGAGGAGAAAGAAGGAGAGAGGGGAGATATAGAGAAATAAGAGAAAATCGTGGGAGCTCCAATCGTCATCATGGAACAGTTAGCCGTGGAAGGCACCACATAAAACATATTAAATTGCCTACTCGGACTGAAGAGAAGACTCTAGTCTTATATATATCTTTTCCTTAAGTATATTGGCCTCCTACAGCCTAGAGCGAGACATGTTCCATCGTCTTAGACTCCGGTATGGATCTATCCCCTTTACCTGTTAGGTACCTGATATTGCTATGGCATGTTCGAATTACACAGGCCAGTCTAAGATGACTCCTGTACAGGCTAACGATAAACGCCGATCAGAATCTGCTGTATTCGGGCCACAGCGATCTAGCAGTGATACAAACGGTTCTGGAGATCCAACGACTGCTGGCTGTTTTTCACATTTAATCCTCCACTAAGCCAAACAGGTAACAATTGAACGGGTTAACATCTTCCAGACAGAGGCGACATCCATAGGCTTTAGTGCATCCAACTTCTCCTTATAGTTCCTTACCAACTTTGATTTACACAATGAGGAATTGAATGCTTTTATTGCTGCCTTGGTATTTACACACATGGTTATCCGTCTGCTAGAATTAATTCCACTTCCCTTAATAGCCACCGCGGCTTTCTGAATGGCCAGTACCTTTGCCTGAAAAACACTGCATTCATTATGTAGCCTGAAAGAGTAGTTTAACTGCAGGTCCGCGCTATAAACCCTAGCTCTTGTGGCCTGTTCCATTTTTGAACTGTCAGTTTATCAAAAAATCTGTAAGATGTGGGAGATAAAAAGAAACGCCATTACCCAAAAGCCGGAGAATCCTTAGTAGGCCATGATTGGATTGATGCCAATCGCCAGTTTTCCTCAGTCTGATAGCCCCTCGGGCTGTAATAGCCTTGAGGTACAAGTCCAGGGGCGGAAAGCCCAGGAACACATTCAACGGCTGGGCTATCGTAGTATACAGCCATAACCTTCGGGCTAAGTCCGCAAAGTTAATCTTTAGAATTCCGGCATGCATAAAGGACATTGACACCCCCTTTTAAACCGTTCCTCGATATTCCTTGACCAGTTTAACTTCTGATCAAGAGCAACACCTGACTGTTTATCTTTCTTTGAGAGCTTCAGTTCCACCCCATTCAGTTTTGGTTCAGTTTCAGTTTATCGCAAGGATTTAAAGAATAGGGGACAGGACTCTTTTTCACGCAGTTTCCACTATGTTCTGAGTAGACGAAACATTTTCCTAGCATACAATCTACCCAATTCACTAATACACGTGATATATTAATGCTCTCCAAAGAATTCCTTATTGCGCTTGTTGTCAAATTATTGAAAGCACTTTATATATCCAGGAAGGTAGCTAAAGTAAAGTCGCCCGAATTCTGGTTACGCTCCGTAAAGCCAACCACGTCATGGAGAACGCTCTCAACTGATCTTCCTGCGATGTACACATGTTAAGAGGTGCTCAGAGTGTGAGGGCCTAAAGTGGTTCCTATGTACATAACTATTAATCTCTCTAAAACTTTAAGCAAGAATGATGAGAGGCTAATTGGTCTGTAGTCCGACACAGGATCTGGCCCATCGTTGCAGCTATTCAAGGGCAGTTTGGATAAAATGGTTACCAGAAATTATCCATATATCATGATGACCGCATATGCCACAATTTTCGTACCATCCTAATTAAATGATTAAAGTACCGCGTTTAGCACAAGAACCCAGAGAAGAGGGGACAGGACCCCCCATGTGGTATTCCACGGTTATCCAGCATACAGTCCACCTAACTCACTAGCAGGCGTGAGACATTAATGTTCTTTAAAGAGCATGATGTCACATTATCCATATCCAGGAAGGCAGCTTAAGTGAAGTCACCTGCATTTTGGTTGCATTCCGATGAAAGGCGATCAAAGTGTTATGGGTTAAAGATATCCTTATATACATATCAATTAATCTCTCTAAAATTTTCATCAAAAAAGATGAAAGGCTTATTGGTATGTAGTCCTTTGGGGAGTCAGGAACGGGCTCACCAGCCTTGGGTATAAAAACCACCTTAGCCTTTCTCCATTTCTGTTGAACAAAGATGTTCACCAAAATCGGAGTTATATCATGCGCAGAAGTCTCAAGCATTATAGGTATTATACCATTCGGACAAGGCGATGTGTGGGGCTCAAATTGCTATGTTCGGTATCCATGCGAAGCCGATAAGACTTAGCAGGATAATACTAACCGACACAAATCTTCGGTGAATATAGGTAAAAGACTTTAGACAGGACGATGGTCTTTAAAGTGACGTCTTTAACATTATAAAAGAATTGATGATGTGGAAAGCTGCAGTATCATCTTCTTGACTGGTATCATATTCATAGATTCACATGCTGCTTTAGTACGCCGAGATATAGATACTATTGGTCGAGTAAAGTGGAATGTTACTGCGACATTTTCAAGCATTGATAAGCAGTCGCCAGAAGTGAGTCTTGTGATAACCTAGGACAAAACCTAAATTTAAGATTTAACGAACGTGAACGTTGACAACTGTAATTTTGTTGGTTAAAAGAAAAATCAACTTTAAAATATGTTTTTCTAGTTCGGTACCAAATATATCCAAAATAAATGGAAGAAAATCATTTCAATTAATACTGTTGACAATTTAATGAATATCTTTCATTTCTAACCCATAGGAAGAGAATCCCATATAAAAACGCCTTTACCACATTAGGCATATCCCTCTCCCCACACTTGTTTAACCTACGAACACTGATTTGTTTGACTCTTTCATGTTCACCGGCCTAGGCTCAGTTTCCTACACAAGGTAAAGGTCAGTTATTATGACATAACAATTTGTTATGCTCACATACAAAGTGTGTATGAACTTTGAATAAAAATTATCTACAATTTATAACAAATATATAAAAAAGAGAAGAATACAAAACTCCTGTTTGACTCACCAACAACGCCAGTGGGTCAAAAACGTTTCATAGATGGAGAGCACGTGATCGATTCTCTCGATATACCATTTGTACGACGAGCATGAAGACAACAATCATTACACATCGAAAAAATATAATAATGATTTTCAATGCCACAACCAAATAACAATGAATGACATCGATGAATGGACGCACATGGACAGACGGGCGGCCGGATGGATGGATATCCACACGTCATAGTTTTAGTGAAAACATAGAATTTTAAAAAGGAAACGTACATACGCTTCACGCTTCGTCCCGTGCGCTCCTCGTGCACACATATATAGAAATTTGCGCCAATGTTTAGGTGTGAGTGTACTGGGCGCTGATGGTATTAGTAACGCATTCAAACGCACTAACACGTACAATAGGATGACGGCGCTCAAGGAGGCGGGCGGAGGGAGGATATCAAAACTTCAAACACGTAAATTAATATAAGGCAATAACAAAAAAAAAAAACAATGGAAATTCAACCACACAGCGGTACAATAAACGTGGTCAGGAATCAAAATAGCATCAGTTGAGTAACTTGAAGACACTCAACACTCAATCCGACCAGCTAGTCAGCCAACCAACCAGTCAGCTATCCGGCAACACGTCCACATCCACGTCCAACGTACCACATATTCACGTACCATGGCTTATTTAAAACGTTTTTCGAGGCATACAAAACCAAAAGACGAACTATTACAATTGGATCTCCATTGGTTTTGGGACACGTAAACCGTAACACTTGAAGGCGGCGACGACGACGGCGGCCATAGCTGCTTATAGACATCCACCAGACGCAGACATAGACGGATTCGAAAGCCAACTTGTAATAATTGCGACGACAACGACGACGATGAGCAGAATAATTTCTTATACTATTTGCAGTTGTAGGTCGGAAATCAATAAGTAACTAAACAGACGAAATTTAAACATATTATTTTTCTGTGAGACCAAAACAAAAGCGCCATATGGGTAACAAGGTACCGTAGGTAGGCTAAGGGGGGAAACGAGAAGCTTGGGTAATGAGGACATGACCGTAGTCACAGCTAAACAATTGGCACGAAGCGCTGACGTGAGCTCCTTATTAGAATTAATAGTAGTACAGTTTATTTCTAATAATGTGAAATAAGCCATCAGTGAGCTATCATTGGGCTATTAAATCGAATAAATTGCAAAAACTATCAATTTAGAGCCAAAATAAATCCACAGATAAAAATATAGGTTAAATATTTTATGTTTAACTATCGGTCTAGAACTCCTTATGGATACATACTTCCCAGGCTGTTTAAATGCAGATAATGCGGTCGGTAGCATGAACCCACCCAGGTCAACTTAATGGATTTGGATTAGGTGTATAATATGATGAAGAAAAGGTGAAAAAGGTTATAAATACCTACAAATCGTCTGGTCCTGATGATATAATACCTATAATGCTGCAAACCTCTGTGCATGATATAACTCAGATTTTGTTTCCGGCTATGTTATGTTACTGAGAAATGTAGGGAGGTTAAGGTGGTTTTTATACCCAAGGCGACTACATAGCATGCCTCCCCAAAGGACTACATATCAATTAGCCTCTCATCCTTTTTGCTTAAAGTTTTTGAGAGGTTAATTGATATGTATATAAGGACATCTTTAACTCCTAACACTCTGAGCACCTCTGATTGGAACGCAACCTAAAACTTAAACCTGACTTCACTTGAGCTGCCTTACGGGATATAATGTGACGTCAAGTTCAATAAAAAACTCTTTGGAAAGCATTAATGTATCACGACTGCTAGTGAATTGGCTGGATTGTATGCTGGGCAACAGTGTCGTCTACTCAGAACGTCGTGAAAACTGCTTGAAAACTAGAGGAACAACACAGAGGTACGGTATCATGATAAATAGAAAATTTCAGGTAACCATGTGTGACCTTAGGACCCGTGGTCGGGGGCTGAACCCTCATAAAAAGGAATTGGTTCTCTTTACATGTAGATATAAGGTTAAGGACTTCAGGCCAACGAAACTGAAGGGGGTGGAACCTAAGCTTTCAACGGAGGCCAACTATCTAAGGACTATCTAAGGACTACATACCAATTAGCCACTTATAATTGTTGCTGAATATTTGGAGAGATTAATTGATATGTATATAAGAACACCTTTAAGCCCTCACACTCTGAGCACCTATCGACAAGTGTAACTCGCAGGAAGATCAGTTGAGAGCAATCTCCACGACATGGTTGGCTTTTAGCTGCCTTTCAGGATATATAAATTTCAATAATGAGATGTAAAGCGCATTTAGGAACTCTTTGGAGAGCATTAATGTGTCAAGCCTGCTAGTGAACTGGGTGGACTGTGTTCTGAAAAATCGTATCGTCTACTCAGAACGTCATAAAAATTTAGTATATAAGATAGCTACTAGAGTAATAGTATAGGGGGGAATCCTGTCCCCTATTCTTTGAGTCCTTGTGATAAACGAAGTACTTACATCGTTCAATGAGGATGGAACGAATATTGTGGCATATACGGACGATGTGGTCATCACGGTAGGTGAAAACTTTCTGGTAAACATGTGTGACCTTATCCAAACTGCCCTTGCAATGAAAAACGGAAACTGATTCTCTTTCCCCGTAGGAAAGGACTTGAGGCTACCGAAACTGAATGGGGTGCAACATAAGCTCTCAACGGAGGCCATGTACCTAGGTGTTGCCTTGATCAGAAGGAAAATTGGTCAGGGAATATCGAGGAAAGCTTAAAGAGGGTGTCAATACCCTTTATGCGTGCCGTAACTCTATAGGTAAAAGTTGAGGACTCAGTTCGAACGTCTCAAAGTGGTTGTCAATTAACACAAATGCCTGGTTTGCTGTGAAGGCTTGGGTAAGTGTAATTTATTTAAAATGATGAGCAAGGTCCAAAGGATGGCAGCAATGGAGATTACTGGTACTAGAAGGAGCATACCACAAGCGGCTTTGTATGTGTTCCTGGGCCTCTCGCCCCTGGACTTGTACGTCAATGCTATTACAGCCTGATTTGCGCAAAAATCCAGAAATAACAGAGTTCTGATCACGTGGATACCTGGACAGAGCGGATTTTAGGGCTACTGCAGAGCGGATGAATAGGTCAGACGAGGCTCAGCGCTGCAGTAAAGCGACATGGAACACAAAGCTCTTCTCCCTTTATCCAACGGTAAATGCACTATCGGATATCTAACGTTCAGAACAGAATGAATAAACCTTTATGACAGCCAGGAAAACATGGTCTGAATACAACACGAAACGTAGATCGAGAAAAACCAAACGTACACCTAGTAAATCTCTTAAGGGACCCGATTAGGCAATAATTACCTTCCTAAAAGGACACGGACCCATTGGTAGACACGAGAACTGCGCCAGTTTTGGCAAAGAACCATCTGCCGATAATATTATATGTGACTGCCTAGCTAAGCCCAGCTTTTATACGACCATGAACTGGACGAATTGGATCGAAAGTTCAAACTCCCAATTAACCGTAGATGGAATCTTCCACACCCTGGAAGGGAACTAGTTACGCAACCAAGCACGACATACGATGAACGCATCGGTTGAAGGGATGCCACAAACGTCCAATGAAAAAAAACATGTAACATCGAAATAGTCGATAACCAGTACTCACTTTATTAATAGCACTATTAGCTACTTAACATTTCGTATAAAGAGTAAAATTTCTATAAACTTCTATGGGCAAATGTCTCATTTGGCTGCCATTTTCAATGGAGGTGGCGCCAAGCAAAACCAACCAACTAATGTGTGTGTTATTTTGAAAATTATCCATTTTGGAATCCAGAAGAAGAAGCATATTTACGCACTCACACACAGCCACAGTCACTCAAACCAAACGTATGTAAATTCAGTGTGAGTGAGTCCATGAAGCGGAACATTCACTGAATTCCAAACGTTCAGTTATGCCATTATAATACGACCACAAATACAACATGACATCAGCACGCTGCAGTAGCCAAGGGTACGTTTAGATTTAAATTGACGTCAATACTTGTACATATATGTATGTAGGCTTGTCTATCTATATGTATATACAATTTAGTTCGGTTTGGATTTTTATGAATGAGTAAATGAATGGAGAAATGGATTGTAAACAAGTGGTGGCGCTTCGAAGCAACGTGAGGTGGCAACACTTTAATCATATCACTACTAACTAGTCAGCCTGAGAGCCAAAGTCGTCACTGCAATAATAATAAGCAATTTTATATAGAATATCACGTTCATTGGGTTCTAGTGATGTGTGCGTCTATGTGTTGGCGTCTGTGTAAGTAGATATGCGTATATTTTTAGAAGTGATGATCATTGACTGTTTTATAACTGTGGGTTTTTTTTAAATCACAATTCTGGGAGGGTCTGCATTTGTCATCGATCGAGGCTGATATAGCAACATCATCTTAAAGTTTACAGTAGTTAGGGAAGAAAAATATACATATTTATAAAAAATAATTTTAAGCGTGTCTGTGAATACCCTGTGGAACATTTTCAGGGTCCTTGTCTGGGGTATGAGGAATTCCAAGTCAGGGTGAAGGTACTAAACCAATAAAGTAAAACTTTCAAAGGGGTATGTTTATATATTTTTGGATTATCTTGATGTTTGTTCGCTAGAACAATTAAAGGTTTCTTATTTCATTCTTCAGCAGAAGTATAGATACCTTTGGGGGTTTTACTACACTGATCTAGTACCTTCACCCTGACTTGGAATTTCCAACCCCCCCCCAAAGATTGGCTATTGCAATGTGTTATTAAACTATAAATCGACAATATTGGAACAATGGGCGTATGATTATTACATCTCATACGTATGTAATGAGCAGGGCCAACACAAATATGCCCGGAAAAACTAAGAATATGCGCATCAGATAAGCACGAAAAACACTAAAAAAATGCCTTTAAAACTGATAAAAATGAACAATAAATATTGATTTTAATTAATTTATTCACTGATTACATTTCATTTTAATAAAATTTCATCAAAAATAGTTGAAAATTGAATCGTTAATTACATTTATAAGATTCAAAATATTGTTTAATTACTCTACTGTAAAAAAATTACATGAGATTTTTTGACTAACAACTCTATAATTTTCAGTCGTACTGAATTCAGTGGCGTACTTAATCTTTTAATGTATAATAAATATTATGTATACGCCTTCACACTAATTTTTCTCACATATTCATGATTTCCGCTATTAAAATTTTGATAATTTTTTTTTTGGAACATATGAGATTTTTGGAAGGATAAGGATAAACTTGGCGATGTGTCTTATATGTGAAAAAGTTTTATTTGAAAACTTGGGTTTCAAAGGTCCAACATTGTGTTGACTTAAAAAGTATCACCGCCCATTGTTCCAACGTAAAGTTTTTCTTCGCAATGCTATCTGTTTTAAAATGCCGCTTGTCATATTTGTTAAACGCTAATTGACTGTTTCTCCTTGGGAGTAAGCGTTGCTTCAGCCTCCTCACTGTTACACTTTTTCACAACTTTTCTAACGTCCTTAAAATAGTACCCTAATGGTTTCATCAAACTACCCCATGAGTGATGGATGAAACAGGTGGCAACGCAACGCTAGAATGAGCTCACTGAAAATCATGACGACGGATTGGATCCGTGGTATAAACACAAAAATAATATTTCGATAAGCTAAAACCGGAAACATATTCTTTAAAAAAATACAGCCTTTGTGGAATTTAATAATTAACTTATTAATATTGTTTCTTAAGTGCGAAAAATATGTATGTAAAAAAAAATAAACTAAACCTAAAAACCCCAAAATATGCTTTTATATGCATAAACCTCCAAAACATGCCTGTAAGTCCGTAATATGCATTTGCATATGCAAGTATGCATTGCATACTTTTGTTGGCCCTGGTAATGAGTATGGATGTCCACTAAAAATATGCTTGTGCGTAAGATTACTTGCCCTAGTTACAACCATCTTCAGTTAATACCGTAAGCCACCTTATGGTCACATATTTTCAAGGCAGGGTGTTGGTATTCCCATCATCATCGCATCATCTTAATGTGACCGGAATGGGCCACTCTCGCTCACACGTTCACGCACTTGATTTGGTCATGTTCATAAGAAATTATGACGACGATGACAAGTCTTGGTCATGTGGAAAAATTTTTTTTAGCTTTATTCAAGATATGATGCAATATTTGCCAAACAACATCGTGTGTGTGTGTGTGCATGTGTTTGTGGGTATATAAACCACAGTTAGGAATATATGTGGACATATGAATATGGTTGGACGAGTATCAAGTGAGGAATGAGAGTATTATCAACATGCATCCAGTTACAGAAAAGCGGCCATTTGTTCATCGAACACGTTCTCGTTCATCACGTGCTGCTGCCGTCTGGTACGAGAGATCCATTTTAAAACTTTAAATTAAATATAGTATATATTTTTTCAATATACCACATCCACATACATATGTACACATATGAAGCTGTATATGTAGTATAAACTCATATGTATATGCGGGTCATTGTTTTTGTGCATGGTTTATGGCAATGGTGGCGAGAAATATGGACGTGTTGAACCCACTTAAAGTGAGTAAAACTGAAAGTATTCTATTATTGGTATAACTCTTCCGGAAAAACAATACTATAGTTTATTAAATGTTAAGTAACATTAAGGAGCAGCCCAGCTTTGTTTGTTATGAAAATTAAAAAAAAAAAACCGAGCTCACCGCTGTGTCAACAAGTTTTAGTTTGTTTAACCAGAAAAGTCTCTTTAAGTTAACACTGTGATAGTTTTTGGCAAACTTTTTTTTTAAGACTAAACCGGAGGTAACTTTTTACTCCGATTAGGGTACGGCAAATCGAACTGCATCATTATTTTTTTTAAACTAATTGGAGTCTTTTATCCAATTTCAAGTATATAACAGCGTTCGGCACCACTTTTGACCTATGTTTGAAATTGGCTGACTGTATTTTTCTTGTTGGTATGGAAGATCCGAGGTAGGTAAACTCATCGACTACCTCAAAACAATAATTGTCAACGTTTATGGTGCGTCCCCATCAAGAGGACTCTTTGTTCGTCGAAAACATTATTTTTGTTTTGTCCGCGTTGACCGTTAAACCCATTTTTGCTGAAAACTGCAGTAACATCCCGCAGATTTCGGCCAATGTTGTCTATATCATCGGCATAGGCTAGTGGAATGTGGCTCTTGTGGAATATGGCGCCAGACATGTTGAGAAGAGCCTTTCTCATCACATAGTGTACAGGACAGGCTATCGCCCTGTCTGAGTACTCTTACCGTGTTGAATGGTTCAGACTGATATTTACCAATCTTAACCGAGGATTTGGTGTTTTCCAAGGTACATCTGCAAAGTCGAATCAGCTTTGCAGGAATACCAAACTCAAACATGGCCTCATAAAGCCTATTCCTTATCGGAGAGTCGAAGGTAGCTTTGTAGTCGACAAAGAGGAGGAAGGTGTCGGTCTGCTTTTCACGGGTTTTTTTTCCAGGATTTGTCGTAGAGTTAATATTTGATTCTTCGTAGATTTACCAGTTTTAAAGCCACACTGATATGGTCCAATTAGTTTTTCTGCAATTGGCTTTAGACGTTCACACAATATGCTTGAAAGGACCTTGTACGCAATTGGTAATAGTGTTATTCCACGGTAGTTATTACATTCATTACGATCTCCTTTCTTGCAGATGTAACATAACAGACTGATACTATAATCCCCGGGCACTCTCTCCTCTAGTCAGATTTTCTTTATGAGCTGATGCATGCCTTAAACAATTCAGCAGGGAGACCATCGGCTTCAGCGGCTTTGTTGTTTTTAAGGCGGGAGATTGCCACACGTATCTCGCTCTGGCTCGGAGGTAGACAGTTAATACCATCGTCATGGATTGGAGAGGAGTCTTCTGGTATCCAGTAAATTTCTGAAATGATTTCTCCATACCTGCAGAACGTTATCCGGGTCCGTCACTAGATGTTCATCGCTGTCCTTGCAGCAGGGCAACCCTTTTACACGCATTCTCGCCTTAACTCTGTTTTAGAATTTTCGGGCTTCCCCTCTTCTATGAAGCAACTCTGTGCACTCATCCTGCCTCTTCTTCAGCTCCTTCTTTTTCCGGCTAAAAAGACGAGTTGCCTCTCGCCTCTTTTCCCTGTGCCGTTCACGAACAGCTCGCGTTACCATTGGCTGCAGTTTCGCTCTGTATGCAGCATCCGTCTCTATCGTGGCATTCCAATATTCATCATCGTACCAGGCATCTTCTTGAGACGGCTTTGAGTACCCAAGTACGCTTCTCGCAGTCCGTTCTATGGAGTCGGCTATATTTTGCCATTGCCATTGATGTCCAGCTTTCGTTGTGCCTGGTTACGTACGTTTTTCGCCATGCTTAGCCTTGTGCGTACCTTAACTGCGGTAAGGAAGTGATCGGAGCCAATGTTCGCACCCTGTTCGCACTCGCAAGTCCAGAACACTCGATGCGTGCCTTCCATCGACTACCACGTGATCTATCTGATTCCTCGTCAATTGATCTGGAGATATTCATGTTGCCTTATGAATATTTTTATGGTCAAATCTAGTGTTGCTAACTACCATATTTCTTGTCGCAAAGAAATCAATCAGTCTGATGCCATTGTTCGACGTTTCGGTGTGCAGACTGAATTTTCCTATGGTAGGCTCAAATGCGGTCTATCGGCCTATTTTAGCTTTAAAATCGCCTAGTACAATTTTGATGTCATGGCTGGGGCTACGGTCATATACATTTTCTAGGCTCTCGTAGAACTCGTTTTGTCCTCATCGCTTTTCTCTTCTGTCTTAGCAAGGGAGCATATAAGTGTTATGTGGAAAAACTTTGTTTTGACTCTTATGTTGGCTATACGTTCACACCCCGGGTTGCACCTTGAGACTAATTCGTTTGCGGTGGTTGTCAACATTTTGGGGGGTCCATTTTATACTTTTCTTACTTCTTTTCATTGCAATAGTTCAAATGTCGGTGGCGGGTTGCAAGCCCAGCGCACCACGTCGCAGTTTTCTCCTCCTGCCTGGATTTTATTACAGCCGCCCATTCTAGATCGGACGCTGACCAGGGTACCGCTCACTCTGAGTAGACGTGCCTGGGTTTGTGGTTTCGCCCCTCACAGTTAGTCCTGCTCTGACGGGTCTCGAAGGCGCGTTTGCAGGTGCCACCAAGTGGAGGTACTCCGTCCGCAGTAGTACCACGAATACGGAGCTCTGTGAGTAGACTGGAAATGCAATTGGCAAGGATCACTCTGGGTTTGACAAGCTAAACCGATCAGAAGCTTTACCTTGCACCACACTAACCGACGCCCGTACTTCTGAATTGCTGTGTGAAAAAACGATTACTGACTGCCTCCCGAGTTTATGGTATGCCTATCATTGGGTTAGTGTGATAGCGTTTCACTGTGATAGTTTTATTCGGTTGGTTCCCGCTAGTCAAAACATGTTATGTTCATGTCCTTTACAACATAAATTACTACATGATGGGGGGATTTGCCAGATTGTATTGTGGATATGTTTATGATGAAATCTGGTTGCAATCACTACTAAGTTCATCGCCACGGAGAAGCTGTTAGTCTAATTCTGTTGTCAAACATTTTGGTAAGTAGGCAGAGTTTATCGATCGATGCTAGAACATATTTCCTTCATATTTTTGCATTTAATTATTTTAAAACAATTTGTTATGTTTGGTATGTTTCATGTAGGCACTCGTAGAATGTTTCATGAATCTAATTGTCTCAATTTTCCGTTGGAACATGTGCACAAATTAGCTTGATGTAGAAATATTGTGGCTATTCGGTCGCTTACAGTATTGAACCACGTGACAATCTGTCTAAGTCATACAAATTACAAATCCACTTCTAAATTCGTACTTTTCCGTATTTTTGTACTTTCTACGATTTCATTTGGTAATATTGGGTTTATCTATTTGATGTCTCCCAGAATCAATTCTCAAGGTTAGGTTAGGTTGTGGACACGTAAAATCTGGTAAAAACCAGATCACACTATACACCAATTTCTGCTGATCCATTGCTATTGTCTGTTAGAAAAGGGGTAACGGGAAGGGAAGGAGAAAGAAGATAGAAAGAGAAGACGAAATCGTGGGAACTCCGCATGAACCATATTAAAAAAAAAACGTAATTTCCCTTTGCACCCCATTAATGAGGTATGGGATAGCTTCTCGTGTTGTTGTGAATTAACACGCTTTCTATTTTTAGATTCACAACTAACGGCACCTACTTGTTTATCGACGAATGCGAACGTCACTGTTTGAGAAGCTCTTACTAGACACGCCGATTGACTCGACACTTAATACTGCGAACGAACAATTTTTTTTTAAGATGACTGGAGCCAGGTTTGAACCTTCGATCTCCCGCATGGTAGTCGCGTGTTCTAACCACTATGCCACGGCCGGTCCCATGAACCATATTATATTCCCTGATAATGCAATGGCATGTTCGAGTTCCACAGGCCAGTTCCAGATCACTCCCGCACAGGCCAACCATTTAAGCAGATCGGTAACTGCTGTATTCGGCCTCCAACGATCTAGCATTTATAAAGTTGTTTCTGGAGATCCAACGTCTGCTGGCTGTTTTTCCACATCCAATCCTCCACTAAGACAAAAAGGTAATAAATGGACGGGTGAATTTCTTCCAGAGAGTCATGATCAGGCATAGTACAGCCTCTTCTGGTCAATAGGTCTGCTGATTTATAACCAGGAATCTCGCAATGTCCTGGAACCCAACAGAGGCTGACACCCAGAGGTTTTAGTCAATCGAGCTTCTCCTTACTGTCCCTCACCAACTTTAAATTTCCCAACGTAGAATTTATGGCTCTATGAAAAATGCCCCAAATGCAAAATGCCCCCCAAAAAAAAACGAAAAATTACCCAAAAAAATTTCCATACAAAATTGGGGAATTTTTCATATGAAAAATCCCCCATAAATTTTGGGGAACTTTTCATTTATTTTAGGTAAATTTTCGTTTTTTAATATTGGGTCATTTTTCATATGCAAAATGACCCAAATTTGCAGGTATGAAAAATACCCCAATTTTTTTCCATATAATAAAAAATAAAAAAAGGATAGTGCAGATGATAATGAAATGGGGGGGGGGGGGGGGGCGCATACGTCTTTTAAAAATGCTAGATTTGTTTAGAAGAATATTTTTTTTGGGGTATTTTTCATAAATTTTGTGGGGTGTTTTTCATAATTTTTGGAGAAAATTTCGTTCTTAAGTTTTGGGTCATTTTTCATTTTTTTTCACCCAATTTTATTTTGGGTAATTTTTCGTTTTTTTTTGGGGCATTTTGCATTTGGGGCATTTTTCATAGAGCCAGAATTTATAGCTTTTATTGCAGCCTGGCTATCCACACAGATTGTTATCCGTCTGTTAGAATCAATTCCACATCCCATAATAGCCTACGCGGCTTTCTAAATGATCAGTACCTTTGCCTGAAAAACACTGCATTCATTATGTAGCCTGAAAGAGAGTCTAAGCAGCAAAAACCAGCTCCTGTACCCTTTTCAATTTTCTAACCATCAGTAAAGACAGGAATGGAAAAGGAATAACGCCATAATTCATTTCCGATCTTTCCGGAATATTAACATTTTCTTTACAGAAATCCACACATTTCTTAAAAAAGTCGCTAAGAGGTGGCCGATGAAACGAAACGCCATTACTCAAAAGCCGCTTGACCACATGTGGATTGATTCCAATCGCCAGCTTCCCGCAGTCTGATAGCCCATCGGGCTGCAATAGTCTTGACGTTCAAGTCTAGGGTCAGAAGGCTCAGAAACATATCTAAAGCCGCTTATGGAGTGTTCCATCTAGCTCCAGTAACACCGATTGCAGACATCGTTACTCTTATCTAGGCCCTCCGACCACACCAAATTTCCACACATAATAATTGGCCAGACTGCTGCAGTTTATAGCCACATGGTGACCTTCGGGCTGAGTCCCCCACCTATAAAGTTTCGGCACGCAAAAAGGGCATTGACATCCACCTTTAACCATCCTGGACCATCGTGGTAGCTTACGTTCAAACTTTGGTTGAAATTTACCACCTATCATGGATAGATTTAAGTCCATATTCCGTTTATTACAAAGGCCCAAGTTCTGAGTAGACGACCCGATTTTCCAGCATACAATCATGACAATTCTCCGGCAGACGTGATACATTAATGTTCTCCAAAGAGTTCCTTATTGCGTATGACATCACATTATTGAAAGCCCCTTTGATATGCAGGATGTCAGCTAAAGTGAAGTCACCTGAATATAGGTTGCATTCCATAAAGTCAACCATGTCGTGGAGAGCGCTCTCAACTGATCTTCCTGTGATGTACGTGCTCAGAGTGTAAGGGCTTAAAGATGTCTTTATATATATATCAATTAATCTCTCCAAAATCTTCAGTAAAAGGATTGAGTGGCTAATTGGTCTGTAGTCCTTTGAGGAGACATAAAAGAGCTTTGGTATAAAAAATACCTTAATCTCCCTCCATTTCTCTGGAACACAACATAGCCGAATACCAGCCTTAAATATGTCCACTAAAATCGGATTTATATCATACACAGAGGTTTGCAGCATGATAGTTAGTATACCATCTAGACCAGGTGATTTAAAGGGCTCAAAAGTACTGATATGGTGGGCCAAAAGAGATCACCCAATTGATAGATGCTCTTATTTTTGTAAATGGCTGTCAATGTCAAATCTGTTTTGACATTTGTGGACTAGACAAATGTAGAATACAAGTGAACAAGCCATGGAGCGATACACTCCCCAAGAATGCGGAATAATCGTATCTATTTTTTGCGTAACAATTCGTCTGTGATGTTGGCGCAGCGGAAATATCTTCGCCGATTCCACGGCCGTCCGACACCGACTGCGCAAACACTGCGCCGTTTGCCCACCATCCATTAAGAGTATGGGACCACTCGAAACGTTGCCAGGAGTGGCTGGCCCCGGAGTGCCCGTTATACCGAGAATATCGCCTCTTTTTAATGTCGGTGTCGAGCTGTCGCCGGAAACATCGACCAGGCGCAGAGCCTTGCAATTAGCCACCAACCGGTCGTCTCTAAGGCGAATTTTGGCCAACGACCTGCGCGTGTTCCCGTACAAAGTCCAGTCCGTGCATCAGATGCTGCCTGTCGACCGCCAAACGCGTGTAACCTACGCCCAAGCCTTCCTCAATCTCGAAGACAAAGTGGACTATTTTTCCACCAAAATCATAACGAGCGATGAGGCTCATTTCCACCTCAGCGGGTACGTGAACAAACAAAACTATCTCTTCTGGGGCACCGAAAATCCACGAGTGATGCATTAGGAGCCATTACACCCGCTCAATGTGACTGATTGATGCACAGTTGACGCTGCAGGAGTCATCGGGCCTGTTTTTTTCGAAAACGCTGGTCAAACGACAGCAGTGGACGGTGCGCGCTACTGGGCCATGTTAACCGAGTTTTATCTGCAGCAATTGGCGCAACTGCACCAGCCATAACCGAAATTCTTAAGGCGGCTTTATCGGGTTGCCTCATATCTCGTTTTGGCGACTTGCACTGGCCCGAAAGATCGCCCGATTTGACCGTTCCAGACTTTTTTTGTAGAGTTTATGAAGTCCCGTGTTTACGTGATCAAGCCCGAGACCCTGGAAGGCCTCAAAGACAACATTCGACACGAGTGCGAGAATCTGTCGCCCGAAGTTCTCGCCGAAGTGATGAAAAATGCCATAAAACGAGCCCATATGGCAATCAATTGTGACGGCGCCCATTTGGCAGATATCATCTTCTCGACATAACCAAAAAAATTCTAAAGATTCAAATAAACAGAATCGAAGTTTTTCATTTAGAACAAAATGAGAGCCAAACAACATCGGATGTATTCCTTTGGCTCACCTTGTAATTTGAACAAGCTTCTGTCTTTCTTACTCGACTAGACTTTGCATATCAAATAATACCAAGTATGGCTGCTATTTCAAATCTAACAGTCTTTAGCATAAATACAGCAAAAATTACCGGAAATATAATAATCTATTGCACTACGCGGGTCACGGTGGTCTAATAGCCCCTCTCCTTAAACCAACATTTGTTCTGAAAACACGAAGAATAGAAAACACAAGAAGAACTGTGACTTCTCTTACAGCTGTCATGAAGAAAGACACGAATTTTGAGTTTGTGGTTTCATAGACGGCAACAGACTTCCCTTTAAGTAACCGAATAGGCACTATTCCCATCCTTGAGGAGATATAAATACCAAAAAATACCACGCAAAATATTTTGACCCATCATCGTAAACGGCGAGTACCGTCGTCGAATGAATTATGAATTGTACAATAGACCGAATGCGCTTGCTTGGACACGTTGTTCGAATGGAGAAAGACTCTCCGGCTCGAAAAGTCTTCGGCAATAAACTCGATGGGCGGCGCAGGAGGGGGCGAGGAAAACTCCGACGGATGGACCAGGTGAAAGAGCTGTTACCTAAGCTTGGTGTGACGAACTATCTACGTAGCGTAAAAGACCGAAGCGCTTTGAATACTTTTCTACGTGAGACTACTGATGGAGAAATTTCTGTTGTTGCTGTCATTAAAGAAGAAGAAGAAATTGCACTACGTTCCTACGGTAATTTACTGGTAAGACCTTTTAATAACTCATCAGACTAAAGCAATGCTTATCTGGTAGATTAGCCGCATTGCTAAATACAACAATTTCACCCAAATTATTCACATACGGATCCATCAGATGTTAACTCATAACACTGGGTGCTGTGCGACTAACTAATCATACGTAGAGCCACTGCCACAAAACCGTCCATCAGAGCGGTACTACTGGAGCGAAACTGATCGAACCGTACGGAGTAGACGGTGGTGGTGTGTCTGTCTGGTATTTAACAAATAATTCGCATGCCAAACCGTAGCCAAACAAACTACGCCGACACAGAGTTACAACTTGTGATCAGAATTATTAATTAATATTCTTGCACCTTTTGCTTTTAAAAATGCAACGAAAACGTGTTAAATCTGCAACAACAGAAGCAACAGCAGCACCAGTGCAACTGTAACAACGGCTGCCGTTCAAAATGTAGTCAGAAGCTGAAATAAATAAAAACCAAAACAAGAAGAAAAATAAAAACAAAACAAAAATAAAATAAACGTAAACCACAATCGATGGGTACTTAGGTTGCCAATACCCACAGCACTTGTGCCATAGCTCTCAATGAAGAGGACATCGACAATGATGGTGGTGCTCTGGAGATGCCAATGCTTGCGCGGTATGATCTGTAACAAATGTGCAACTATAGCAATTCTATAACTGGTTTGATTGAAGAGAAAAAAAAACGATGTAATGATTGTGAGACAAATATAGGATAAGCGGTAGCTAGAAAACCGGGTTTATTAACATACCATAATAATCTATCGGTTATTTAAAAAATACAAATAATATTATATTAAGTGTGCGAAGGAGATTAAGAATTTTACACATTGGCAAATTTCGCTATTGATGGATTATGGTCATTGTAGAGATCAACTCACTGGCATCTCTTTGTGGGAAATAGACTAAAGATAGTAGTTTTAAGGAATATACATAAGTAGTTTTACAATGGTTGACCAAAAGATTGGTTAAAAGGACTTGCAATCATTTTCAGTGTTGAATATATTGCTTTCTTTCTCGTCGAGTCTTTTTAAGGCCCATTGACCATCACTTGCAAACCCGGTTTTTCTATACACTCTACACTCTATACAACACAAAACTGTATTTTAGTACAAGTACATACTCATACCAATGGATATGACAACTTGTCACTTGACAAAACTGATGGGCGACAAACTTTGAGCGTATGGGAAATCGTATTCGTTTGGTCTAAGGACCTAACAACCGTTGCTTTTTCTTCACAGCCACATATAGGGACATTAATAACAGTAACAACAACAATAAAAAGAAAAACAAACGGCACAAACATATGATCATGTGACAGCTTTTTTGTGACACTAACAATTGTTGCAGCGGCAAATGTTTTTCATTCGTTTGTTCGTTTCGATCGTGTAAAACTAATGCAACACTAACAAATTTGCTATTAGGAAACATTGTACAGATGTGATATTTGTTTGACATGTTGCAGGATAATGGCTGAACTGAGGGTGTTGGTGTTGGTGTGATAAGGTTGCATATATGGACAAACTTAAAAAAACGAAAAACCAAAATTTGAAGTGGTAACTATATTGTATTGAGACAGAAAAGAAGATATACGAGTATGAGCAACAGCTACTCTGGGGCATACAAAATTTCAAGTCACGGTGAAGGTACTAGGTCAGTATAGTAATATATATTTTTTATATTTTTTTTTTTTTTTATATTTTTATCTTATCTTGATGTTCGTTCTCTTAGTTTTTCAGCTATAACTCATGAACTATTGATGATTTCTCATTTCATTCTTAAGCAGAATTGTAGCTAATGCTTAAATATATTTATACCATCACCCTAAGGGATGAGGGTATATATCATTTGATACGATCCAAAAGTGTTACACATAGAAGGAGTGACTTTAGACCCTTGGTTTCTTTGAACCAAATTCGATTCATGACTTTTAAAGTCGTTTGAGCCATGTCCGTCTGTCTGGCTGTCGGGCTGGTTCGCACGATAACTTGTGAAAGACGCAACCACATGTTTTTAAATTTTTTGCAAGAGTTAAAATTTTCCCAAAACTACTTACGGTATTGAAAATGGGCTACATGACCACGCCCCTTCTGGTACCTTCCATACAAATGTACAATTCTGCCCACTTTAGAAATCGAGTAATAATATCAATACATCGAACTCGATCGTTACCAAATTCTATATTTAGTAAAGCTATAACAGGATAAAGTTGTGAAAAAAAATTTAAATTCTAGCCACGCCCCTTCTGGTACCTCCCATACAAATGTGAGTGGTACACTTTAGAGATGGCCCACTTTAGAGATGGAGTTATAATATCAATACACTTTACACGATCGAGTTCCAATTAAGTATTTTGTTAAGTTATAACAGGATAAAGTTTTGGAAAAAATATTGGAAGGCTACCCTCGCCCTTTCTGGTACCTTCCATACAAATGTAATTTTCCGCCCTCTTTAGAGATGTAGTAGTAATATCAATAAATCAAAGGCGATCGTACCTAAATTCTTTGTTTTTGTAAAGCTATAGCAGGATACAGTTCTTCTTTCTTGCACAAAGTTTTAAAAAATGAATTGAAGTGAAAAGTTTTCTTTTAGTGTATTTGTTCGAAAATCTATCAACACTTATATCACTGTACGACACGATTTTTCACCCATGATCAAACTGACCAGATTCTGAAAATATAGCTCAAAAAACAATATACGTATTTCCCAGTTTTTCTAGATCAGCTCATTTAAGTTTTTTATGAGCAATTTAATTTTTGGAGGGAAGCTCCCATACAGCGACTACTTCCTGATCGCAGAACTCTGCGAGTTGTTAACAGATTTTGATGAATTTTTTTTAATGTTCTTCAAATGTCCAGGAGCGGGTTCTGACGAAGCCCAAATCTTCAATGTGTCACATATTAAGTTTGTCATAAATTTAATTTGTCAACAGATTTTTATTCTTTTTCTTAATATTTTTCCAATGGCCAGGAGAGGGTTCTAACGGAGCTAAAATTTAAAATTTGTCAAAAATAAAAATTGTCACAAACTGTCAAAAATTAAAATTGTCACAAATTTTTTTGCATGCTTTTCAAATGGCTAGGAGCGGGTTCTGACCAGCAGTATTCAGCCAGCATATACCTTTATATGTTTTATGACTTAGCAATCTTTTAATTTGGGCTTTGTCAAAACCCGCTCCTGACCATTTGAAAAACATTAAAAAAAGTTCATCAAAATCTGTGAACAACTCGCGGAGTTCTACAAACAGGAAGTAGTCGCTGTATGGGAGCTTCCCTCTAAAAATTAAATTGCCCGTAAAAATCTTAAATGAGCTGATCTAGAAAAACTGGAAGATACGTATATTTTATTTTGAGCTATATTTTCAGAATCTGGTCAGTTTGATCATGGGTGAAACTAAAAGTTTAAATTTGTCTTACAGTGTATTATCTCCCTTTATTCAACATTAAAAATTTGACAACATTAAAAAGCTAACCCAAATGTTAGACCGCCGCTGTCTAGCTTTTGTTAAGAATATCCTTAATGGCACTAACGAAGCCGTCGAGAGACAATGTCAAAGTATTAAATATACCAATTACACCATGTCGCAAAATTAAAAATAAAATCAACATCAGTATTCCCACTATATTTTTGATACCCTTACCCTTAGGTATGAGGTAATAGTAGACAAACCCTAAAAAAATCGAAACGTTTACCACACCCCTTTTGGCACCTGCCATACAAAAGAAATAGAAATATTTACAGCTTCTAACGAATAAGTGTTTTTATTTGCCAATATTTTTTTTCACAATCAAGACATTTTTTAGTAAATGTCAAGAATTTTACAATTTCCAATCTGGCAAGCATACATAGGCAGGACGTGGATGCATGTCATGTAAAAGTTGCCACATTTATCACAGTTGCCATATGGAACCAGTAAGAAAGTTTCAGTTGGGCAACTCGACTTACATATACCCTCTACTTACTTACTTACTTAAGTGGCCTATTACAACTTACGAACGTAGTTCATAAATTTGAGGCCTAAAGGGTTAAAGAATTCCACATGCTTCGGTCTTCTGCGTGCGTTCTCCAGTTAGTCCTACCAGATGGTGGCACGTCGCCAACCACTTGGTCCATTCAACGAAGTTTGAGTCTTCCTGCTCTGCGCCGTCCTTCAGGTTCGCCTTTAAACAACTTTCTCGCTGGAGCACTTACATTTATCCTGGCAACATGTCCCAGCCGTCGTAATCGTTGGATTCTGACTCTTTTAGCTAAGTCGATGTCGTGGTAAAGCTCATACAGCTCATGGTTGATCCGATGGCGAAACTCGCCGTCGACACAGATAGGTCCATATATGTTTCGGAGTACTTTTCTCTCGAATACTCCCTTACGACAACGGACATACAAAACGTCCGTTGTCGTAAGCACCCATGATTCGGCAGCATACAACAGAACGGGTAAAATTAACACCTGGAATAGCTGTTTCTTCATATCTCGAGATAAGGTGGTGTTACAAAAGTGCTGCCGAAGTCCGTAAAAACATATATTGGCTAGCACTATTCTCCGCTTAATTTTTTGGCTGACATTATGTTTCTTGTTGACGGAAGATCCGAGGTAGGTAAACTCATCTACTACCTCAAAACAATAATTTTCAACATTGACGCAGCGTCCCCATCGAGAGGACTCTTTGTTCGTCAAAATCATTATTTTTGTTTTGTCCTCGTTGACCGCTAAACCCATTTTTGCCGACTTCTTTTCTAGTGATGAGAAAACTGCAGTAACATCCCGCAGATTTCGTTCAATGATGTCTATATCATCGGCATAGGCTAGTGGCATGTGGCTCTTGTGGAATATGGTGCCAGACATGTTGACACCAGCCTTTCTCATCACCTTCTCCATAACTATAATTAATAGTGTACAGGACAAGCTGCCTGAGACCTCTTCTGTGTTGAACGGTTCAGAGTGATCCTTACCAATCTTAACCGAGGATTTGGTGTTTACCAAGGTACATCTGCAAAGTCGAATTAGCTTTGCAGGAATACCAAACTCAGACATGGCCTCATATAACCTATTCCTTATTGGACAGTCGACAAAGAGGTTGTAGGTGTCATTCTGTTTTTCTTATGAGTTTTTCCAGGATTTGTCGTAGAGTGAGTATGTAATCCGTCGTAGATTTACCAGGTCTAAAGCCGCAATGATATGGTCCAATTAGTTTTTCTACAATTGCCTTAGACGTTCACACAATACGCTCGAAATTACCTTGTACGCAATTGGTAATAGGCTTATTCCACGGTAGTTCTTACATTCACTCATGGACATTCTCTCCTCTAGCCAGATGTTCTACATAAGCTGATGCATGCTCCTAAGCAGCTCCTCCCCGCCTGCCTTAAACAATTCAGCAGGAAGACCATCGGCTCCAGCCGCTTTGTTGTTTTTAACACACGTATCTCGCTCTGGCTCAGAGGTGGACAGTTAATACCATCGTCGTAGATTGGAGCGGGGTCTTCTGGAGTAGTATATATACCCTCACCCTCAGTAAAACAACAAAATTTCTATTAAATTGATATTATTACTCGATTTCTAAAGAGGGCGGAGTGGTACATTTGTATGGGAGGTACCATAATTCCAAATTTCCAAATTTTTCCTCCAAAACTTTATCCTGCTTGAACTTTACTAAATACATAACTTGGGCACGATCGCGTTAGGTCTTTAAATAATATTAATCGATTTCTAAAGTGGGTGGTACAAGATGGGTAAGGGAGGGGCGTGTCTAGACTTCCAGATTTTTTCTCCAAAACTCTATCCTGATCAGGGTTCGTATTGGCTCGCTCGCGAGCCGCTCTTTTCCTGAAAATTGGCTCTTAGCTCGCGAACTAGGAGCCACAAATTTTAAACGAAAATTTCAAATTAGCTCTCAGCTCGCGAGCCGGGAGCCACAAAATTTCAAACGAGCTCTCGGCTCGCGAGGCAAGTGCCCAAATAAAGAGCTGGCTCGCGAGCCAAGAGCTACAAAATTTTAAATGAGCTCTCAGCTCGCGAGCCAAGAGCCACAACATTTCAAATGAGCTCTCGGCTAGCGAGCCAAGAGCCCAAATAAAGAGCTGGCTCGCGAGCTAAGAGCCAAGAGCCCAAAAAGAGCCAGCTCGCGAGCTAAGAGCCAAGAGCCCAAAAAGAGGTGGCTCGCGAGCCAGGAGCCAAGAGCCCAAAAAGAGCCAGCTCTCGAGCCAGCGAGCTCTTGGCTCTTGAGCAAAGTTCCAAAGTTATGTACCAAAAGTACTTTTTTATGCCAAAAAGTAATTTCATTGGCCCAAAAAAAATTTTCTGTTGCACAAAGTACTTTTTTTGCACCAAAGTACTTTTTTGTACCAAAAGAAATTTTAATGTACTTTTTTTGTACCAGAGTACTATTTTATACCAAAAAGTACTTTTTTGTAAAAGGGACTTTTTTGTACCAAAGTACTTGAAACGTACTTTTTGACACAGTATTTTTTTTGTACCAGGGACTTTTTTGTACCAAAAGTACTCTATATGTACTTTTGGGCACAAAGTACTGTTTTTTGTACTAGAGTACTTTTTTGTACCAAAAGTACTTTTAATGTGCTTTTCGGCACAAAGAACTTTTTTTGTGTACCAAAAAGTGCTTTTAATGTACTTTTCAGCACAAAGTACTTTTTTTTGTACCAGAGTACTTTTTTGTACCAAAAGTACTTTTAACGTACTTTTCGGCACAAAGTCCTTTTTTTTGTACCAGAGTACACTTTTGTACCAAAAAGTACTTTTAATGTACTTTTCAGCACAAAGTACTTTTTTGTACCAAAAGTACTTTTAACGTACTTTTTGACACAAAGTACTTTTTTTGTACCAGAGTACACTTTTGTACCAAAAAGTACTTTTAATGTACTTTTCAGCACGAAGTACTTTTTTGTATTAAAAAGTACTTTTACTGTACTTTCCAGCACAAAGTACTTTTTTGTACCAAAAGTACTTTTAACGTACTTTTTGACACAAAGTACTTTTTTTGTACCAGAGTACACTTTTGTACCAAAAAGTACTTTTAATGTACTTTTCAACACAAAGTACTCTTTTGTACCAAAAGTACTTTTAACGTACTTTTTGACACAAAGTACTTTTTTTGTACCAGAGTACACTTTTGTACCAAAAAGTACTTTAAATGTACTTTTCAGCACAAAGTACTTTTTTGTACCCAAAGTACTTTTAACGTACTTCTTGACACAAAGTATTTTTTTTGTACTTTTCAGCACGTAACGTACTTTTTGACACAAAGTACTTTTTTTGTACCAGAGTACATTTTTGTACCAAAAAGTACTTTTAATGTACTTTTCGCCACAAAATTTCAAATGGGCTCTCGAGCTGGCTCTTTTTTGAGCTCTTGGCTCCTGACTCGCGAGCCAGCTCTTTTTGGGCTCTTGGCTCCTGGCTCGCGAGCCAGCTCTTTTTGGGCTCTTGGCTCTTAGCTCGCGAGTCAGCTCTTTTGGGCTCTTGGCTCTTAGCTCGCGAGCCAGCTCTTTATTTGGGCTCTTGGCTCGCGAGCCAAGAGTTCATTTGAAATTTTGTGGCTCCTAGCTCGCGAGCCGAGAGCTCATTTAAAATTTTGTGGCTCTTGGCTCGCGAGCCGGCTCTTTATTTGGGCTCCTGGCTCGCGAGCCGAGAGCTCGTTTGAAATTTGTGGCTCCTAGCTCGCGAGCCAAGAGCTCTTTCGTAGTTTTGAGGCTCCTGGCTCGCGAGCCGGGAGCCGAAAAGAGCGAGCCAATACGTACTCTGATCCTGATAGAATTTGTGTACGATCCCGTTGGGTGTATTGATATTTTTTACCCTATTTCTAAAGTGGGGAATGATGTATTTGTGTGGAAGGTACCAGAAGAGGCGGGGCCATGTAACCCATTTGCAATACCGTAAGTAGCTTTGGGGAAATATTAACTCGTACAAAATTTCAAAACATTTGGTTGCGTTTTCGAAAGTTATCGTGCGCACCACTTTCTGCTTATTATCCATAATAATTTACCTTAACATTTCATTTTTTGCTCCTACTCAAAATTGCTATCACTCAAAATAGGACACCCCCTACTGTTGCTTGGAACAATGTTTACATTGCATTTATGACGTTTTACTTTCAGTGCCCCCACAAATTTTGCTCTCATATCGGTAGCTACGTAGTGTACTTGAACACTTGTACGATTGTATTTACCTAGTTGCAGCATGCGGCATATGCTGCATCGTACAATCCACACTGTGGTTGTTGTGGCTGTTGCTGAAACATTATAAGTAAATTTTCGAAATATCTTTAGTTTGATTGGAATTTGCTGTTGTTCACAATGATCGATGCATCGAGCGATCGAAATCGCATTGATGCAATAAATGTGTGATGGGTATGTGTGTGTGTGTGTGTGCGACTTTTTCTCTCTGCTCTGTGTGATTTGGTTTTTCCAATTAATTGCACAAATCAATTTAAGAAATGCACTACTTGCAACTTTGAGATGCATTTTAAATCGAAATCTTCGTAAAGGGAAGGGGAACAACATTTGGTTTTTTTTTATGTTATTGCTGTCGGAGCTCTTGCAGCGATCTCTCCACGTATTAATTCATACAGATGGCACTGAATGGGGGTATACCTACATATCTACCTGCATACATGTAATGAAGGAAACAATTTTCAGTTGCTTTAAAGTTTCATAAAATTTCCAACGAACTTTAATAAATCCTATTAGGGGTGCAGATTAATGAAACTTACAAGGTTATGCTGACTGTAATGGCTGGATAATGTGAAAGGTAAATCAGTAAATATTATGATCTATTTTTGTCGTTCAGCTATTTTGATATGTGTAAAATAGGGTAAAAAAATATTTTATATAAGTTATTGAAGTGAATTGAGCAACAAATATGGCAATTGATGTCGATATGAGATATCAAGCCTATACATGTTCGCTAAAAAAGGAAAGAATTAAAATGTTTAGTGCATGTTGTGGTGACTGAGTTTTTAATCCATACGAACGAGATTTTCAAAATGCTAAAAAAATTTATAAAATAGGAAGCTTAACATTGAAATAAATAGTTCTTGAAGAATGCTGGAGACGGAATTATGATGGATATTTTGAGGAGGTGGTAAAGACGGCAAAATCTAAATGTGATGGTATGATGCGACAGAGATCCAATGGGAGGATGATAATTTTGTGACGATAAGAACAGTATAGATAACTTTTCCCGGTAGGCTATTTGTTTATTAGATTTTTGCAATAAACCTGTTGGCGTAAATAAAACAATGCATTGAATTTCAAATGGCATCGGATGGGAGATTATCTAATTAATGTTTTCTGGAAATTACCAGAAGCTCTCTGCTAAGGTCCCCTAGCTGCCCACAAAGTCCAACTGATCATGTATTCCTCGGACTATGCCACTAGATATACATTCAGTGGTTGCAAATTTGAGAAGGCGAAATGTTTAGTAACCTTAATGACATGCTATCATCGCTGCGTCTTTGGGAGTAGGTAAGAAAAGCCATGAACCGCCAATTTTAATTGGATCATGATTTAAGAATATGTACATTGAATGCCCCAATTGTACATAGATGGTGCCTTTATCTAATTGGCGTTTGTTCTCGACAAATAAAAGACTCACATAATCGCCATACAGGGAATGCGATGGACAGGACCGGAATGCACACGACGAAAGAGCTATGACATCTTTTGCAGCTGCCATGCAAAAATACACGAATTTTGATGTTGTAGTTTGTAGACTGACTATCAGCTGACTATCTGGTCTCAAGGTTTAGCACTATAAGTGACCTTATAGTTGCATCAAAGAGAAATTTGTTCATATTAAGCTAATTTGATTACAGTCACCGACGAAAAACAACGACGAGGACACTAAAGATGCATTCTATAAGCGCTTGAAGGAACTATGTGACCGCTGCCCTGGTCATACAAGTTTGTTTTTGGGGGAATTTAAAGCAAAAATAGGAAGGGAAGGTGCTCTTTGCTCAGCATTTGGAAAATGCAGACTACACAGAAAAACCGTAGACTACCGATTGGAACCAGATTGTCACACAATGTTGTCCACAAGCTGACATGTTAAAAGATTTTCAGAAGGCAATAAACTAAATTGATTACATGATATTGTCATAGTTCGGTTTGAGATCAGTTCTATTGGCAATTATTTATTATTGCCAATAGGTTTTTAGTCAAGAGTGTGAAATGTATTATGTTGACAGCAGGTTAGGCGTATGACGTCATTTCGACATTAACCACAATGTCTCGTCAGCGCCCTTTGCTGTGCCTTCTCCTCTATCATCGCAAACCTTAAGGGAAGAACACATCTCAAAGCTAATAAGAACTTTTCCCAACGGTGCGAAGAAAGCATCCTCGAAGCGCACAACATGCCAACATAATACACACACAAGCACTTGCCTATGCATATGTCCATCGGACACAATTGCACAGGAGTTTTGTTGTTGGCAAAGTGCCAACCCCGTTCTGCGTACCGTCAGTGTATCATCGTTCTTGAGTTTGTTTTTTGTTGATCTGTATTGAATTATGATATTGTCATAGTTCGGTTTGAGATCAGTTCTATTGGCAATTATTTATTATTGCCAATAGGTTTTTAGTCAATTGATTACAGCTTAACTGATAAACGGCATGTCTTGTGAGTTATGGACTTGCGTATAATAAGTGGTACAAAAAACCTACTTATACTAGTTGCAGCAAAAGTACGAGATTAGGCTGTATCAAAAATGGTCGTAACCAAAGACAGCTAGACATCACAATGCTGCATACCACCGAGTTAGCCAGTGCCTATTCCAGCCAACTATCTCATTTCCTACTGACAAACGCTGCTAATACTGATATTCCTGATACACAGTGACAGCATATTGCACATTCTTTAACCACTACCGCCACGACGGTACTTGGGTATGAAAAACCACGCTCCAATAAGTACTGGTACGCTGACTAATATTGAGCATAGTCTGAAGAAAAGGATGCAGCATATAAGGCAACACTGCACAGTGGTTGATTTCATAGGCCAAAAATAAAAATACAAAAATTTGAAATTGGTCACTCTTTGTCTAAAAAATACTACTTAACATAGCAATAAACTAACTGTAATTTAATTTTTGGTCACTCTGATTTGTACGCGCTACGAATAGCGAGAGAAGAGAGACAAAAAAAAAAAACACGTGGACGTTGCAGTAAACGCAGCTTGAAAATTAGCTTTCACAAAAAAATTTTATTTTAATATTAAATGGTGTCTAATCATCGACAATTAAAATGAATATTGAAAATAAAGGTATGTACTATAAAACTGAGTATTTTTCATGTCATTATGTGTTGTATTATTGTTTTAAAGAGTGTTTCACCAGTGACCTGCCGAGCTGTGTATTTTTGTGTATACATAAATTTCAGAGAAAGAAAAAGTTGTGATACCTGTCTTACCCTTTAATGAAACTTATTTATTAATACTTGTACACGTTTTCTTAGTCTATGTTTTAAATTTCAGCTGCAACTTTTTGCAACGTTCTGACTTATTCGCTTTTTTGTGTTCGTCCATATTTTGTGTTTTTTTGTTTTCGTGCATATTTTGTGCTTTGTTGTGTTCGTCGTATTCGTTTGTGCGAAGTCGATCGAAGTTGACAACCAAATTTGTTGTAAAATTTTTACCAATATTTACAGATTATATGATGTAAATTTCAGCTGCGGAAATTTGCGGATTGTTGAGTTATCTTCAATAGAACAAAGCGGCCTCACCGTTTTCGGTGTCATTTTTTTGATGGTGTACTTTAAGTGAGGTCTTTGAATCCGTTGTCCGACATTGACCAAACTGTGGATTTAGTCATAGATTGATAAAACCAATGGATATACCGACTTTGGTATGCCTACTATGAAATTTAAATTTTCGGGATCTAAGAGAGGTCCTTGAAACCTTTGTCCGACACTCACAAAATTTTAGATTTAGTCATAGATTGATGAAATCAATGGATATGCCAACATTAGTATGCCTACTATAAAATTTAAATTTTCAGGATCTAAGAGAGGTCCTTGAATGCTTTGTCCGACATTGACCAAATTTTAGATTTAGTCATAGATTGATGGAATCAATGGATATGCCTACAACGAAATTTAAATTTTTAGGATCTAAGAGAGGTCGTTGAATCCTTTCACAGATTTTAACCAAATTTTAGAAATTGGTGTCATTAAAAGAGACTGTGAGATGTGCCAAATATTATTCACCTATGAAAACTCCTTCTATTTTTGGCCGCTCTTTGTATGAAGCGGCAACCACTGTGCACTGCAGCCAATGGTAAGACGTGCTGTGTGGTAAGGATATAAAGGAAGAAAAGAAATACGAAATAACTTTTTTATGGAAGAAAAGAGATAGCCAGGACATCGCAAATTACAGGGATAAATCTTAATTCCGTAAGTTGTACTAAAAGATAACTAATAAAGTTCTTGGACAGTGATGAGAAGTGGGTGGGGGGGTGGTTGTGGTAAATTTTTTTTTATTCTTTTCGATCCCGAAGACAAGGTATGTGATGAAATCAGGCCAACCATCGATGATGCAGTAGTGTGTCGATCACCAAGCCAAAACAAGTTTAGTACAGTGATTGCATGGCTTATATATGTATAACAAAGCCGTCGGTTGAGATGTACTGCCGACAGGATAGCCAGATGCTTTCCCAACGCACCAACATCACACATACCATACCGCCATGCATCCAAATAGCATTAACGGTTAGCAACGGAGAGGTTTTAACACAATACATATCTGATCTGCTTGATCCTTCTGGGATTGTACGAAGACTGCCATCTTTGTAGAATGGACGTTGAGTCTGTACAACGAGTCCTTGCATTTTTACAATGAGTTATAATCCTGTGGAACTGACCTTAAGTCCAAGGAGTCCTTTTTGCACTTATAAAGGGTTTTCCAATAAGATGTCTTATTGTGACTGGCCCGCTATATCGGGCCCGGTAGCTGTCACTTTTGAAGCTCTTATACTTTGACAAGGTGAAACTACGCCATAACTAAAAATTTACCGATATACACTTTGAAATTATTAAAATTCACTACAAAAATAGTGAAAATCTTGCAGACACAGTTCCCAAAACTAAAGCATTTTTTTAAGCACCTTGTCGGACCGCAATGCCGAAATTGGTGGAAAAATTAGAGCTGTTGGGATAAGTTATTGATGTGAAGAATAAAACCCGTGCATGTCGCTCAAGAACAACTGAGAATATTGCTGCTGTAGCCCAAAGTGTTGAAGAAAACCCAGGTTTGTCCATCCCTCGTAGTTCTTGGGAATTGGGCATTCCACAAACGTCATTACACCGGCTTGGGTCTTAAGGCTTATAAAGTTCAGTTAACACAAGAACTCAAGCCGGCCGATCATCAACAACGTCGTGTCTTTGCTGATTGGGTTCTGAAATGCATACAAATGATCCGTAATTCCATCGAAAAATCATCTTGACTGATGAGGCCCATTTTCACCCTGGTGGCTACGTCAACAAGCAAAATTGTCGCACCTGGGGCTCGGAAAATCCAAGAGTTATTGTTGAGAAGCCTCTCCATCCTCAACTTACTAAAAACTTAATTTCCCTTTACACCCCATGAATGAGGTATAGGATAGCTTCTCGCGTTGTTGTGAATTAACACGCTTTCTATTTTTAGATTCACAACTAACGGCATCTACTTGTTTATCGACGAATGCAAACGTCACTGTTTGAGAAGCTCTTACTAGACACGCCGATTGACTCGACACTAAAGCTAAGCACAGACGGTTGCCAGAAATAGCAATTTTGTCAAATCTGCTAATGTACCGGCAATGTACTGACATGGACAGTGTTGCCATATAATTAATCTCTGCAAATGGTGAAATTTGCAGATGCATAAACTTCGCACATCTGCAAATTAAATGTGTTTGCAATTATCTTACAAAAATTTGAAGGTGGCAACATTTTGCGGTTCAGACGATTATCGGATGTCTGGCAATATTGTTGTTTTACAATGATTTTTCTGCAAACGTTGCCATACAAAATTTAAAGTGCACACGGTTGTTGGACATTTTCTGCAAATTTTTCGGGCAATATTGTAAGATCTGGCAACCGTCTGTGCGTAGCTTAATACTGCGAAGTTGCTGTCGACAACATTCGAGGGGAGCCGACAATGAAAGAAAAATTTATTTTTCTTTTCTTTTTTTAATATGACTGGAGCCAGGAGTTGAACCTGTGATCTCCCGCATGGTAGTCGCGTGTTCTAACCACTATGCCACGACCTGTCCAATCCTCAACGTGTGACCGTTTAGTGCGGTTTATGGTCCGGTGGGGTCATTGGACCTTACTTTTTCGAAAATGAGGTTGGATCAACAGTTACAGTGAATGGATTGCGCAATCGAGAGATGATTAGTGATATTTTATGGTCGGAGTTGAATTCCATTGATCTGGACAACGTTTACTTTCAACAAGACGGCGCTACGTGCCTCACAAGCAACGAAATCGTTGGTCTTTTACGGGAAAAGTTTCTGGACCGTGTTATCTCTCGAAGAGGTGATCACAATTGGCCACAGAGATCTTGAGATTTAACACCTTGCGACTTCTTCCTTTGGGACCACGTCAAAGATAAGGTCTACGCCAACAGCCCAGCGTCGATTCGTGAGGCTATCGAGGACATAGGGAAGCCACTTTGCGATTTGGTTATGAAAATTTCATGAAAAGGATATGATCCTGTAAGCGTGCTCGTGGTGGCCATTTGGCTTATGTTGTTTTTCATTATTAACGGCATATCTTCCTCTTTATTATGAAATAAACATCCGATCATTTATCTCAAAAAATTGCATTTTTGTTTGAATACCAAAATAACATCTTATATTGGAAAACGCTTTACAACGTTCCATTAGTATCTGTATAACGGATCTTAAGTCTGTTCAACGAGTCCTTGCACTTGCAAGACTAGAACCTAAGAATATTTTTCTTCATTTTAAGTCATTCAAGCATGTTAGCGAAATTCACCAGAAGGTCCTACCGATTTTATCTGCGAGTCTTCGAATAACCGATCTGCTTAAAATTTGACAAGCGCCACATCCTGTTTTCGGCGCCGAATTACCGTCGCTCGTCTAAGGGCCGCCTTTTTGTAACAGAGGACGACATACCCGCCATCAGACATCTCAGGGACATCAGAACATCGATTGCACTAAGTTTGTTCAACGAGTCCTTTTTGCACTTGTACAACGGGCTATAAGCCTGTATAACGAACTTTAAGGCTGTACAACGGATCCTCGCACTTGTAAGACTAGAGCCTGAAAATAGTTTTCCTCATTTGAAGTTATTCAAGGACCTTAGTATATTTTACCAGAAAGTCCTACCGATTTTGTCTGCGAGTCCTCGATGGACGGCACGAGCAAAATTACCGATCTGTTCGAACTTTTAAAAGCGCCACCTCAAACCCGTTGTGTTTCCGTCACCGAGTTACCGTTGAGTTTCTATTGACATATGAAGCTTTCGGTTGCAAAATGGCCGCTTCAATTTCTTTGTCTAGACCCACATATGAATTTTTTTTTGCTGAGAATTTCAAAAAAATCGTAGAGAACAATTTAATATTTTCTTATAATTTATGTTTCTTAATCAAATAAAATTCGTATATTATAAAAAAATATAACATCTTCACAACATCTAATATATAGAAGAAACACTAACAAAGTTTGAATGGCATAGATAGATTAACCATAGTTGTCTATTTTACTGAAGCTCTTATTAATCACAATATTTAATGTTTAATTTGTTTATTCTGTTCTCTATTATTACAATGACCAGTTGACTGATGTTAAACACAGAAAAGTTTAATCCGCTTCTTACAACGCTAATGATGTCTCTAGACTTTTTTCCAAGAACACTTTCATGTCCTGTAATAATTCACTACACACTTCCTGTTGGCTGACAATCATCGATTTTCCCATTTTAACCAATACGTGATTTGATTTTTTCTTTTGCTTCCAAAAGTCAATGAATGAAAAATGTTTTAATTTTTTCTTATATCTGAGTAGATTTTTATCAAAATTTCATAAATTTAAAACTTGTAACCAAAATGAGGAACTCAACCAATCTAATCTGATTGTATAGCAATGTTACAAAACACTCTCACTTTTTGTAACAAAACATTGGAGGCCAACAACATTTACCTGATAAGAGGTGATCTCGGACGTGACCTGATGATCCTTGACAATATTTTGCTGGAAGTAAAACGGTTTCGAATGAATTGAGCCACAAATTAAAACGGTATCTTTTCTACTGAACTCAGGCATAGGGACAGAGAGAAAGGAAGCCATAAACTATAACAAATCTAAATCAAATCTTTCCATCTTATACGAGTACTGACTGAATGCACGAATCCACAAGTAGTCGTAGAGAGGGAGGGAGGAACCATAAAACCAATAAAAACTGACAGTAGGTGATAAAATAACAAAACGACATTATTTCTTGTGCAAGATCTTTGGTATTGTTTTTGTCAGTGCCACCATCATCACCACAGCAACATACAAAATTCGTTCGAGAGACAAGTGTGTCTGTTAATGTTTCTCGAAGGCGTTCAATGTTTTGTCGTCTAACAGGATTTTGTGTGTTTTTCAGATGTGTTTTAAGATAAGATCACAATTTTGTAAACAATATCACCAGTTGCCATGTTTCTGTGGCGTCCTTCTCATAATGATACAGTTCATAATTTGTTTCCCCGCCATAATTTCTATCACAACCAATGGTGTTTTTGTCCGCTCCTCTCAAAAAATATCAACAACAAAACAAATAAAGTAATAAAATGCATTAACAATAAAATCACTAAGGACTTAACAAAAATGTATGATTTTCCTGTTGATTAAACAATGAAAACCAAATAAAATAACACAAAATGCTGATGGTTATCGTTGAAGGCGTTTTTTTCCCCTGCTATAATTTTGGTACTTGTGACGTTTTGTATTATTTTCCTTAAATGGTTTTCGTTTAGGCCAAGACAACAACATGAGGTCTCAACACCACCACCACCAACGCTACTGCTGCGAGACACATTCACTTTATGGCTCTTGCGAGTTCTGTTATGTGCGTCTGCGCGTGTGTGCGCTCTTGGAAGTTCATATCTTTTAATTGTGAAGGCCATAATTTAAAATGATGATGGACTGTATGACATTTTTCCGCTTCCAACTGAGCCACTGAAAGCGACAAAACAAAACAGAAAAACACTCATAGGAATTTCGAATGGAAATCAAATTGTGAAGGTAGAGTACGTAAACACATTTGTAGTCGATCTAAGTCGAATATCAGTGGCACATTATATTTGAAGTTTAGTAAAATATTTGAACTTATATTAATTTAGAATTAAAGCCTAAAAGTTGAAGTGTGGTACTGGTTTTTAATTTTGTAAATGTTCACTCAATTTATTATAGATTTTCGCACTAGACGAAGTAAAGAAAAAGGTCACAAAGGAGAAGAGAGGCATTTTTAGGGGTATGCATGGTAGATTAGAGGACTTGGAATATGCCGACGACATCTGCCTAATGGCCCACAAAAACACCTACATGAAGAGCAAATTTGTCCGGATACAAGCAGCAAAATTTGGTTTGAGAATAAATATAGCTAAGACCAAAGTGATGTGCATAAATGTCCAAACCCCGCAACAGTTCGAGATCAACGGACAAGCCATTGAAAACGTCCAACAGTTTTGCTATTTGGGCAGCATCACTGTCTCTGTCACTGTTGATTCCACGGCAGACGTAAAGTCGAGAATAAGGAAGGAGAGAGCAGCGTTTGGCTCACTGGACAAGGTATAGAGGTCATCATACATATCTAGCAACACAAAGATAGGACTGTTGAACTCAAACGTGAAAACTAGAAATCCATAAAGTGCAGGCATTTATAAACAGATGCTTAAGGAGGATTCTGGCTTGCAACCTGCAACCATTTCAAACTTTAGTCTATGGCTTAGCACACAACAAGAGTCAATACAATGCGAAAGCGCAGGTAGTTGAAGTGGTTGGTGACATCACCAAAGCCGCAATTGTACCGCATTTGTACTTCATATTACATTTGACGGTCATAATCGCCTTCAATGTTTGCACATCTAATCGGGTTTTGTCTGACGTCTAAGTTTTGTTCACTGCAGAGAAGATTCGCTCCACTGATGCTGAAGTTCCTGGCAAACATAAAATATATTCAAAGATCGTGGCCATTTCTTTGAATTCGCAATCAGCGTTATTGAGATGAATAAATATCTCCACCCACCGATCCACATTCGAAATATTGCCTTCTCCCCATTGCATAATTTTGTCGCTCGTTTTTGATATATGGAAATTGGGTGTGCAAATATACCGCATTTTCATTGGCATTGTACAAATTCATTTCCCTTAACTTGTTCATAACAGCTTCGACTTCATTCCTTTAGTATAAAAGCATTCAAATCAAAGCAGACAAAATTACCGAAAAATCAGTGCGTAAAGCAGCCATCCCAAACGAATTATATCCATTGTCAATAAGTTTTTGCCATTCTGCTACTACAGCTGGGGATAAAAAATCATCCTCTTGACGTATTTTTAGTGTTTCTTCGAGCTTATTTTTGAAGTAAACAATATTATTGCATGGGCGTCGGGAGTGTGATGCAAGGTAAAGCTTCTGATCGGTTTAACTTGGCAAACCCAGAGTGATCCTTGCCAATTGCACTTCAAGTCTACTCACAGAGCTCCGTATTCGTGGTACTACTGCGAACGGAGTATCTCCACGTGGTAACGCCTGGAAACGTGCTTCTGACACCCGTCAGAGCACGGCTAACTGTGAGGGGCGAAACCTAAAACCCAGGCACGTCAGCTCAGAGTGAGCGGTACCCTGGTCAGCGTCTGACCCAGAATGGTCGGCTGCAATAAAATCCTGGCAGGAGAAGAAAACTGCGACGTGGTGCGCTGGGCTTGCAACCCGCCACTGAAGTTTAAACTATTGCAATGAAAAGAAGTAAGATAAGAATAAAACGGACCCCCCAAAATGTTGACGACCACCGCAAACGAATTAAGGACCATAATTTGAGGATATGCACCTGGAATGTTAGAACACTGTATAGACCAGGTGGGTCCATCCAACTGGCGGAAGTCCTTGAAAAATACAAGGCTGAGTGAGCGGTACCCTGGTCAGCGTCTGACCCAGAATGGGCGGCTGCAATAAAATCCTGGCAGGAGAAGAAAACTGCGACGTGGTGCGCTGGACTTGCAACCCGCCACTGACGTTTAAACTATTGCAATGAAAAGAAGTAAGATAAGAATAAAACGGACCCCCCAAAATGTTGACGACCACCGCAAACGAATTAAGGACCATAATTTGAGGATATGCACCTGGAATGTTAGAACACTGTATAGACCAGGTGGGTCCATCCAACTGGCGGAAGTCCTTGAAAAATACAAGGCTGAGTGAGCGGTACCCTGGTCAGCGTCTGACCCAGAATGGGCGGCTGCAATAAAATCCTGGCAGGAGAAGAAAACTGCGACGTGGTGCGCTGGACTTGCAACCCGCCACTGACGTTTAAACTATTGCAATGAAAAGAAGTAAGATAAGAATAAAACGGACCCCCCAAAATGTTGACGACCACCGCAAACGAATTAAGGACCATGATTTGAGGATATGCACCTGGAATGTTAGAACACTGTATAGACCAGGTGCCTCCATCCAACTGGCGGTCCTTGAAAAATACAAGGCTGACATAACCGCTTTACAGGAAATCCGGTGGACGGGACTCGGGTGCTCGCGCATGAAGACGTGCGACATCTACTATAGCCCTGCTACTATGTTAGAAAAAAATCACACTCGTTATGTTAGGGTCATATTATGACCCCATATATTTTTATTGCAAAAATTTAAATTTATATAATAAAAAAACAATGTTTAAGGCTTGTGATCGTTACAATAAGTTGTTGTTGCAGAAATTGTGTGTCGGTGTGATGGACAAACAGGTTTTTTGCAAGTTATACACTCCGCAAAGGTTTTCTTCTCCTACTTCGACGAACAAAATTGGCTCCTTTTACGTTTGCTAGTGGATTGGCGTTTTGGAGAAGGCGAACGTATGGTTGGCGATGCACTGTCCTCTGTTCGAATTCTTCTGACTAATGATGCATAGGCTTCTGCGCGAGGAAGTCTAGTACGCCTTTTAATGTGATCTTTAGCTAAGTCTTCGCCGAGTAGCTCTAAAAATATGCGCCGTTTGTGAAGCTTATTTTATGCCACTGAGGATTAATTTCAGTCCACATTATAAATGCATTGAGAGCAGAAATATCAAGTATGTTAGAAAATAGAGCAACTGGCAACCAATTGGTTTTTCTTTTACATGAATATGTTCAAACTATTTGGTCCAGTGTGTCGACTCCGCCTTTTGTCAAGTTGTAGAATTCAATTATTTCAGGAATTTTGTTGGATGATTATCCAAAATATTGCTATTATGATGAAATGTGCTAAGGAAATAAACCATTCCGTATTTTTTCGACACATACATAACAACAGTTTCTCTTTCATATAATCAAAAATTTGGTCGAGTAAATTAAAAGCTATTGTGCTGTTCCATGAATCCAACAATAGCAATTTTTTGCTTTATCAATTCTAAGGCAAGACTAAAAAAATTATCGGTAGTTACATTTCTTCCACGATATAAAGATGCTTAGTGAAGAACAACCAGTTCGTCTTGGTTCCGTTCAGCAATGTCTCCCTCTTTGCCCAAGTAAATTTGAAACTGCAAACAAAACGCTGTGTCAGAATCCGCACCTATCCATACTTTCATACCATATTTTCCAGGTTTGTTTGGCATGTATACTTTGAAGGGGCATCTACCTCGGAAAGGAACCGTTATGTAAGAATTTGGAACGTAAAGCAATTGCACATTTTGAATCCATTGCTCATAAAAATTAAGAATAGGAGCAAGTATATCTTGCCTTTGTTCTGATCTTCTTCGTTGCCCATTTCAAATGCTAATACACGAGAAATATCGATAAAGCGCTCCAAATATAAGAAGCCCTATGTAAGCATCGAACTCAATATCATCTACTGCTTGAAAACTTTTGAAAACAGCGGTACCTTGTAAGTTCCTGTAATGAATTATATCCTTTTTCAAAGCTGTTGTAAGGCATAAATCAAATGTACCACAAATTTCCGAAATACGATGAATAGCATAAGAAGTCACTCCATGTTTGGTGTGAAGATTATTTTCACGTCTCAGACAATCTAAAGCTGGTATGGTTGTTCATTTTATCAGCCTATCAGTTCAAACGCAGGGGAAAAATTAAAAAAATTACATCTAATGCAGTCGTTCAAAAATAAATTTATTATTAGCATTACTAAATATATAGGGGTCATAATATGACCCCAACATAATATGTGTGTACACTAACCATAACAAATCTTTAAAGCCTAAAATTATTTTGAAATTAATTAAATTCGATGTATTTCAAAAAATTATGCACTGAGCAGTAAGAACTTTCAAAAATATTATACCAGTAAGAAATAAGATAACGATAAATTCGATTTGGGTCATCAAATGACCCCAACATAATAGCAGGGATAGTGGCCATGCGGACAAGCACGAGTTTGGTTATGGATTTGTGGTTGGCAAGAGACTGCGACACCTAGTCTCAAGGTTCAACCCGGTGTGTGAACGTATAGCCACCATAAGAGTCAAAACAAAGTTTTTCCACATAACACTTATATGTGCCCATGCTCCCACAGAAGAGAAAAGCGATGAGGACAAAGACGAGTTCTACGAGAGCCTAGAAAATGTATATGCCCGTAGCCCCAGCCATGACATCAAAATTGTACTAGGCGATTTTAATGCTAAAATAGGCAGGGAGACCGCATTTCAGCCTACCATCGGAAAATTCAGTCTGCACACCGCAACGTCGAACAATGAAACGTCGATTGATTTCTCTGCGGCAAGAAATATGGTAGTTAGCAGCACTAGATTTTACCATAAAAATATTCATAAGGCAACATGGTTATCTCCAGATCAATTGACGAGGAATCAGATAGATCACGTAGTTGTCGATGGAAGGCACGCATCGAGTGTTCTGAAAGTACGAGTAATCAGGGGTGCGAACATTGACTCTGATCACTTCCTTACCGCAGTTAAGGTACGCACTAGGCTAAGCATGGCGATAAACGTACGTAACCAGGCACAACGAAAGCTGAACACCAACCACCTAACTCAACTGTTGCTGAATGCTCCAACCCCTGATAATATAACCTCGCAGTGGCAATATATAGCCGACTCCATAGAACGGACTGCGAGTAGCGTACTTGGGTACTCAAAGCCGTCTCAAGAAGATGCCTGGTACGATGATAAATGTTGCATACAGGGCAAAACTGCAGCCAATGGCAACGCGAGCTGTTCGTGAACGGCACAGGGAGAAGAGACGACAGGCAACTCGTCTTTTTAGAAGAAAAAAGGAGCTGAAGAAAAGCCGGATGAGTGCACTAAGCTGCTCCGAAGTAGAAGGGAAGCCCGAAAATTCTACAAGAGAGTTAAATCGAGAATGCGTGGAACAGGGTTGCCCTCCTGCAAGGACAGCGATGGTCAGCTAGTGACGGACCCGGATAACGTTCTGAAGATATGAAGAGATCACTTTAGAAATTTACTGGATACTGACACCACTCCATAAGACCCCGCTCCAATCCATGACGATGGTATTAACTGTCCACCTCCGAGCCAGAGCGAGATACGTATGGCCATCTCCCGCCTTAAAAACAACAAAGCTGCTGGAGCCGATGGTCTCCCTGCTGAATTGTTTAAGGCTGGCGGGGAGGAGCTGATTTTGAGCATGCATCAGCTCATGGAGAGCATCTGCCAAGAGGAGATTTGAGTCTCAGTCTGTTATGTCCCATATACCACATTACCATACGACAGCGACCATTACGCCATACAAATATTAGCTTCTAAGAACATAGGCAAAGAGCCCTTTCTTTTTATAAAACATGAAGAGGAAATCAATCATAACTATAAGAAAACAAATTGGAGAGTGTTTCGGAACAAAATATTAAATTTGCTTAATATGTACAATTGCATACCAGAGGATAATAGTATATCAAATAATGATATTGATATTTACTTAGCAAGATTACATAATATTATAATCACTGCTATTGAGGAAACAGTACCTAAATTTCTGGACAGAGATCAGATTTACACAACTCCTATTACTAGAAAACTTCAGAAAGAGAAGAACCAAATAATAACAAAAATAAAAAAATTCAATAGATTCCAAATGTATCTATCATATAGTGAACATACAATTCTAAAAAGCAAATTAAAGTTAATTCAAAAACTTCTACAAGATAACCTTATAATATCATTAAACAAAAAACATAATGACAAACTAACTAGTTTAAATACGAAGGATCCTCTTCAAATGTTTTCCGAAGCACGCAAACAGTACAGATATTATGATTCACAGGAAATCGAGACACTACGAATTTCACAAAATGATGTTTACCTTCTTGAAAAGGTTAATATTGACCCACACATGTTAGAAATGGAAAATTCATCTAACACATTTCTTATAAGGGATAAAGTTCAAATGTTGGACACTGTGGGCGCTTATTTAGAATCCATTTATACCACCAAAAATATTAATTTGGAAAATACAATACATCGAGATGTCGTGGAAAGTTTCAATAGATTTTTAGAAGCAAAATCTCATTATGTAAACGATTTAACACACACCATAAATTATAAAATTTTATATATTCCGGTAGTTTTTGCTGTATTTCTGCAAAAAGACTGTCAGATTTACAATAGCAGCCATACTTGGTATTATCTGTCATAAAAAGTCCCGACGAGTAAGAAATACAGAAGCTTGTTCGAAATACAAGGTGACCCAAAAGAAGTCATCCGATGTTGTTTGGCTCTCATTTTTTTTTCTAAATAAAAAACTTCGATTCTGTTTTTTGATTATGTTTATTTGAATCTTAAGAATTTTATTGGTTAAGTCGAGAAGATGATATCTGCTAAATGGGCGCCGTCACAATTGATTGCCATACGGGCTCGTTTTATGGAATTTTTATTCTCGCACTCATGTCGAATGTTGTCCTTGAGAGCTTCCAGGGTCTCAGGCTTGTTCACGTAAACACGGGACTTCAAAAAATTCCACAAAAAAAGTCTGGAACGATCTTGCAAGCCAGTGCAAATCGAAAAATGAGAGATGAGGCGACCCGGGAACGCCTCCTTGAGAATGTCGGTTGTGGCTCGCGCAGTGTGTGCCGCTGCTCTGTCCTGTTGGAACCACATGTCCTCTAGTCCTTATTCGTCCAATTGCGGCAGATAAAACTCGGTTAACGACCGGTTGGTGGCTAATTGCAAGGCACTGCGCCTGGTCGATGTTTCCGGCGACAGCTCGACACCGACATTAAAAAGAGGCGATTTTCTCGGTATAACGGGCGCTCCGGGGCCAGCCACTCCTGGCAACGTTTCGAGTGTCCCATACTCTAAATGGATGGTGGGCAAACGACGCAGTGTTTGCGCAGTCGGTGTCGGACGGCCGGAGAATCGGCGAAGGAATTCGCGCAGCGCCAACACCACAGACGAATTGTTACCCAAAAAAATAGATACGATTCTTCCGCATTCTTGGGGAGTGTATCGCTCCATGGCTTGTTCACTTGTATTCTACATTTGTCTAGTCCACAAATGTCAAAACAGATTTGACATTGGCAGTCATTTGCAAAAATAAGAGCATCTTCCAAAAGGGTGACCTTATACATATATATAAACACCCAAAAGTTGAACGAAAGCTACCAGGACCTGTGGCCTAGGGTTGGCCCCAAAATTGAATTGGCTTTCTATACACGTAGATATAAGTTAAAGGACATCAGGCCACCGAAACCGAATGGGGTGGATAGATAAGAGTAACAAAAATGCTCAACAAGGTCCAAACGATGTCTGCAATCGGTGTTACTGGAGCTAGATGGAACACACCATAAGCGGCTTTAGATATGTTTCTGAGCCTTCTGACCCTAGACTTGAACGTCAAGACTATTGCAGCCCGATCGGCTGTCAGACTGAGGGAAGCTGGCGATTGGCGTCGATCCACATGTGGTCAAGCGGCTTTTGAGAAATGGCGTTTCTTTTCATCGGCCACCTCTTAGCGACTTTTTTAAGAAATGTGTGGATTTCTGTAAAGTAAATGTTGATATTCCGGAAAGATCGGAAAGGAATTATGGCTTGATTCCTTTTCCATTCCTGTCTTTACTGATGGTTAGAAAATTGAAAAGGTTACAGGAGCTGGTGTTTTCAGTGAGTTTTGCTGCTTAGACTCTCTTTCAGGCTACATAATGAATGCAGTGTTTTTCAGGCAAAGGTACTGATCATTTAGAAAGCCGCGTAGGCTATTATGGGATGTGGAATTGATACTAACAGACGGATAACCATCTGTGTGAATAGCCAGGCTGCAATAAAACATATAAATTCTACATTGTGAAATTTAAAGTTGGTAAGGGACAGTCAGGAGAAGCTCGATGGAATAAAACCTCTGGATGTTAGCCTCTGTTGGGTTCCAGGACATTGCGAGATTCCTGGTTATAAATCAGCAGACTTATTGACCAGAAGACGCTGTACTATGCCTGATCATGACTCTCTGAAAGATGTTCACCCGCCCATTTGTTACCTTTTTGTCTTAGTGGAGGATTGGATGTGGAAAAACAGCCAGCAGACGTTGGATCTCCAGAAACAACTTTATAAATTCTAGATCGCTGTGGTCCGAATACAGCAGTTACCGATCTGCTTACATGGTTGGCCTGTGCGGGAGTGATCTAGAACTAGCTTATGGAATTCTAACAGGCCAGGATATATGCAATATCCTGACAGGAAATTGATCCTTACCGGACTACTGCCGTATGTGTAAGGACGAGAGCAGTCGGAGGCTATGGAACATCTTCTTTGTCGCTGTCCCGCTCTACCACGTAGTAGGCTAAGATACTTAGGAAACAGTTATAGAGAATATCTAGAGTCTCTCTCCTCAGTCCCAGAAGGGAATTTATTATGGTTCATGCAGAGTTCCCACGATTTCCTCTTCTCTCTCTATATCTCCCCGTTCTTCTTTATCCTTCCCTTCCCGTTACCCCTTTTCTAACGGACCATAACAATGGATCAGCAGATATTGGTGTAGTGTGATCTGGTTTTTACCAGATTTCACGTGTACACAACCTAACCTATATGATGGTTGGTGATGATGGTTTTTTGACCCAATGTCTGAGAAAAAAATTTTTTGCTTTTGTAAAGCCGGACAATGACTTTTGTAGTATGGCGAAATCATTTTTGTTAAAGTGTGATCAGAAAACCAAGGTTAGATGATGTTGTTAGTGGCAAACGTCAAAAAGAACTCCATATCAGGCTGCTATTAGTTAATATAGTTAAAGATTTCAAGTGAAAAAATGTATGTATTGCTGCGAGTTGGCAACTCTGTAATTGAAATCACTTTGACAGATTTGTGAAGAAATAAAACAACAAAGCAAAACGTCAAAAACAGCTGATGGGATAACGCAACCTTTGTAGGAAAACCTTGAATGGCTATATGATCTAAAAAAAAAAGTAATTGCGTTTGGTGCGGAAACTTTTTGGCAATTTCGAAAAAAAAATAATGGGAGTTCATACTTTTTTATGCTCTATTTGAATGAAACCTGATTGCGTCATAAAGATATCCTCAATACAACCTGGACGTCCCCCATCATGTAGTAATTGATGTTGTAAAGGACAAGAACATAATCTGTAGTGCAAACATTGGATCGGATCACTACTTGGTTGCTGCTTAAGTACGCACAATATTAAGCAGAGCAATGGTGACTGGTGATGAGAAGTGGATCCAATACGACTACCCTAATTGAAGAAAAATGTGTATTTGCCCGAAGAGGAACCAACCTAATAAAACGACCACAGTGAAACGCTATCACACTAAACCAATGCTAGGCATACCATAGACTCGTGAGGCAGACAGTTATCGTTTTTTCTTCTCACAGCAATTCACAAGTACTTGAAATTTTTATTTAATTCAAAAAAGTCAGTCTCTGCTTGAGTGTTATGAAAGTACCAATACACACTCTTGTTTTCTATTCAACACACAAAAAGACACAAGTACAGACAGCAAATGTTCAATGTTAATTTGTTAAGTGAGCATGAGAGCACGTTCTCTGTGCAACCGTACACCAGCACACCATATTGTTTTGTGCGTGCGTTCGGTTATGCCTACCACTGGACTAAGCTCATGCATTAAGGTCGTGCACTGTGGTAAAAATGTATGGAATACGATAAAGACATGTCCAATGAAAAAGTTAGTATGAAATTTTACTTTACATGAAAAATGGTGGCGAACGCTGTTATTTACTTGACATTGGATAAAAGATTCCATTTAGAAACGTTACTTTTTACTGGTGTTTGAATCAAATCCCATTGTAAAGGTAATGTTTATTTCCAAAAGGTGAAGCTCAAAACGTTTAAAAGAACTTGGTTAAAGAAAATTTGTAGGTACAACCAACCAAATAGAAGTTAGTGCCTGTCACCATCAAAAAAAAAATAAGAAAAATTAATTAAATATAAAAAAATTATACGAACCCCTATTGTAACTCAAAATAATAATGATGCATTTCGATTTGCCGAACCCTAATCAGGGTAAAAACGTTCTCTCCGGTTTTGTCTTAAAAAAATGTTTGCCAAAAACTATCACAGTGTTAACTTAAAGAGACTTTTGTTTTTTTTGTTATTTTCATAACAAACAAAGCTGGTCTGCTCCTCAATGTTACTTAACATTTAATAAACTACAGTATTGTTTTTCCGGAAGAGTTAAACCAATAATAGAACACTTTCAGTTTTACCCACATTAAAAGGGTACAACATAAGGTCTCCTACCACACGTCCATATTCCTCTCCAACATTGCCATAAACCATACACAAAAACAATGACCCGCATATACATATGAGTATATAATACACATATAGTTTCATATGTGTACATATGTATATGGATGTGATATATTGAAAAAATATATACTATATTTAATTTAAAGTTTTAAAATGGATCTCTCGTACCAGACGGCAGCAGCACGTGATGAACGAGAACGTGTTCGATGAGCAAATGGCCGCTTTTCTGTAACTGGATGCATGTTGAAAATACTCTCATTCCTCACTTGATACTCGTCCAACCATATTCATATGCCCATATATTCCTAACTGTGGTTTATATACCCACAGACACATGCACACACACACACACGATGTTGGTTGGCAAATATTGCATCACATCTTGAATTAAGCAAAAATAAGTCTTCCACATGACCAAGACTTGTCATCGTCGTCATAATTTCTTATGAACATGACCAAATCAAGTGCGTGAACGTGTGAGCGAGAGTGGCCCATTCCAGTCACATTAAGATGATGCGATGATGATGGGGATACCAACACCCTGCCTTGAAAATATGTGACCATAAGGTGGTTTACGGTATTAACTGAAGATGGTTATAACTAGGGCAAGTAATCTTACGCAAATGCATATTTTTAATGGACATCCATAGTCATTACATACGTATGAACAATAATAATCATACGCCCATTGTTCCAATATTGTCGATTTATAGTTTAATAACACATTGCAACAGCCAATCTTTGGGGTGAGAAATTCCAAGTCAGGGTGAAGGTACTAGATTAGTGTAGTAAAACCCCCAAAGGTATCTATACTTCTGCTGAAGAATGAAATGAGAAACCTTTAATAGTACCAGCGAACAAACATCAAGATAAGCCAAAAATATATAAACATACCCCTTTGAAAGTTTTACTTTATTGGTTTAGTACCTTCACCCTGACTTGGAATTCCTCATACCCCAGACAAGGACCCTGAAAATGTTCCACAGGGTATTCACAGACATGCTTAAAATTATTTTTTTATAAATATGTATATTTTTCTTCCCTAACTATTGTAATCTTTAAGATGATGTTGCGATATCAGCCTCGATCGATGACAAATGCAGACCCTCCCAGAATTGTGATTTAAAAAAAACCCACAGTTATAAAACAGTCAATGATCATCACTTCTAAAAATATACGCATATCTACTTACACAGACGCCAACACATAGACGCACACATCACTAGAACCCAATGAACGTGATATTCTATATAAAATTGCTTATTATTATTGCAGTGTCGACTTTGGCTCTCAGACCAACTAGTTGGTAGTGATATGATTGAAGTGTTGCCACCTCACGTTGCTTCGAAGCGCCACCACTTGTTTACAATCCATTTCTCCATTCATTTACTCATTCATAAAAATCTAAACCAAACTAAATTTTATATATATATATAGATAGACAAGCCTACATACATATATGTACAAGTATTGACGTCAATTTAAATCTAAACGTACCCTTGACTACTGCAGCGTGCTGATGTCATGTTGTATTTGCGGTCGTATTATAATGGCATAACTGAACGTTTGGAATTCAGTGAATGTTCCGCTTCATGGACTCACTCACACTGTATTTACATACGTTTGGTTTGAGTGACTGTGGCTGTGTGTGAGTGCGTAAATATGCTTCTTCTTCTGGATTCCAAAATGGAAAATTTTCAAAATAACACACACATTAGTTGGTTGTTTTTGCTTGGCGCCACCTCCATTGAAAATGGCAGCCAAATGAGACATTTGCCCATAGAAGTTTATAGAAATTTTACTCTTTATACCAAATGCTAAGTAGCTGATAGTGCTATTTATATAGTGAGTACTGGTTATCGACTTTTTCGATGTTACATGTTTTTTTTCATTGGACGTTTGTGGCATCCGGGCGTCGGGAGTGTGATGCAAGGTAAAGCTTCTGATCGGTTTAACTTGGCAAACCCAGAGTGATCCTTGCCAATTGCACTTCAAGTCTACTCACAGAGCTCCGTATTCGTGGTACTACTGCGAACGGAGTACCTCCACGTGGTGACGCCTGGAAACGTGCTTCTGACACCCGTCAGAGCACGGCTAACTGTGAGGGGCGAAACCCAAAACCCAGGCACGTCAGCTCAGAGTGAGCGGTACCCTGGTCAGCGTCTGACCCAGAATGGGCGGCTGCAATAAAATCCTGGCAGGAGGAGAAAACTGCGACGTGGTGCGCTGGGCTTGCAACCCGCCACTGACGTATAACCGATTGCAATGAAAAGAAGTAAGATAAGAATAAAACGGACCCCCCAAAATGTTGACGACCACCGCAAACGAATTAAGGACCATGATTTGAGGATATGCACCTGGAATGTTAGAACACTGTATAGACCAGGTGCCTCCATCCAACTGGCGGAAGTCCTCGAAAAATACAAGGCTGACATAACCGCTTTACAGGAAATCCGGTGGACGGGACACGGGTGCTCGCGCAAGAAGACGTGCGACATCTACTATAGTGGCCATGCGGACAAGCACGAGTTTGGTTGTGGATTTGTGGTTGGCAAGAGACTGCGACACCTAGTCTCAAGGTTCAACCCGGTGTGTGAACGTATAGCCACCATAAGAGTCAAAACTAAGTTTTTCCACATAACACTTATATGTGCCCATGCTCCGACAGAAGAGAAAAGCGATGAGGACAAAGACGAGTTCTACGAGAGCCTAGAAACTGTATATGACCGTAGCCCCAGCCATGACATCAAAATTGTACTAGGCGATTTTAATGCTAAAATAGGCAGGGAGACCGCATTTGAGCCTACAATCGGAAAATTCAGTCTGCACACCGAAACGTCGAACAACGGCATCAGACTGATTGATTTCTCGGCGGCAAGAAATATGGTAGTTAGCAGCACTAGATTTGACCATAAAAATATTCATAAGGCAACATGGTTATCTCCAGATCATTTGACGAGGAATCAGATAGATCACGTGGTAGTCGATGGAAGGCACGCATCGAGTGTTCTGGACGTACGAGTGATCAGGGGTGCGAACATTGACTCCGATCACTTCCTTACCGCAGTTAAGGTACGCACTAGGCTAAGCATGGCGAAAAACGTACGTAACCAGGCACAACGAAAGCTGGACATCGGTAAACTGCGGACCACAGAGGTAGCGGACGCCTACTCCAACCACCTAACTCAACTGCTGCGGAATGCTCCAACCCCTGATAATATAACCTCGCAGTGGCAATATATAGCCGACTCCATAGAACGGACTGCGAGAAGCGTACTTGGGTACTCAAAGCCGTCTCAAGAAGATGCCTGGTACGATGATGAATGTCGCAATGCCACGAGAGAGACGGATGCTGCATACAGGGCAAAACTGCAGCCAATGGCAACGCGAGCTGTTCGTGAACGGCACAGGGAGAAGAGACGACAGGCAACTCGTCTTTTTAGAAGAAAAAAGAAGGAGCTGAAGAAGAGACAGGATGAGTGCACTGAGTTGCTCCGAAGTAGAGGGGAAGCCCGAAACTTCTACAAGAGAGTTAAAGCGAGAATGCGTGGAACAGGGTTGCCCTCCTGCAAGGACAGCGATGGTCAGCTAGTGACGGACCCGGATAACGTTCTGAAGATATGGAGAGATCACTTTAGAAATTTACTGGATACTGACACCACTCCAGAAGACCCCGCTCCAATCCATGACGATGGTATTAACTGTCCACCTCCGAGCCAGAGTGAGATACGTATGGCCATCTCCCGCCTTAAAAACAACAAAGCTGCTGGAGCCGATGGTCTCCCTGCTGAATTGTTTAAGGCAGGCGGGGAGGAGCTGATTAGGAGCATGCATCAGCTCATGGAGAACACCTGGCAAGAGGAGAGCATGCCCGGGGATTGGAGTCTCAGTCTGTTATGTCCCATATACAAGAAAGGAGATCGTTGTGAATGTAAGAACTACCGTGGAATAAGCCTTTTACCAATTGCGTACAAGGTCCTTTCAAGCATATTGTGTGAACGTCTAAAGCCAATTGTAGAAAAACTAATTGGACCATATCAGTGCGGCTTTAGACCTGGCAAATCTACGACGGATCAAATATTCACCTTACGACAAATCCTGGAAAAAACCCATGAAAAGCAGATCGACACCTACCACCTCTTTGTCGACTACAAAGCTGCCTTCGACTCTCCGATAAGGAATAGGCTTTATGAGGCCATGTCTGAGTTTGGTATTCCTGCAAAGCTGATTCGACTTTGCAAATGTACCTTAGACAACACCAAATCCTCGGTTAAGATTGGTAAGGACCAGTCTGAACCATTCAACACGGAAAGAGGTCTCAGGCAGGGCGATAGCCTGTCCTGTACACTATTTAATATAGTTATGGAGAAGGTGATGAGAAAGGCTGGTGTCAACATGTCTGGCACCATATTCCACAAAAGCCACATGCCACTAGCCTACGCCGATGATATAGACATCATTGACCGAAATCTGCGGGATGTTACTGCAGTTTTCTCATCGCCAGAAAAGCAGTTAGCAAAAATGGGTTTAGCGGTCAACGAGGACAAAACAAAAATAATGATTTCGACGAACAAAGAGTCCTCTCGTTGGGGACGCAGCGTCAACGTTGGAAATTATTGTTTTGAGGTAGTAGATGAGTTTACCTACCTCGGATCTTCCGTCAATAAGAAAAATAATGTCAGCCAAGAAATTAAGCGGAGAATAGTGCTAGCCAATAGATGTTTTTACGGACTTCGGCAACACTTTAGTAACACCACCTTATCTCGGAATACTAAGAAACAGCTTTACCAGGTGCTAATATTACCCGTTCTTTTGTACGCTGCCGAATCATGGGTGCTTACGACAACGGACATACAAAACCTGGGAGTATTCGAGAGAAAAGTACTCCGGAAAATTTATGGACCTATCTGTGTCGACGGCGAGTTTCGCCATCGGATGAACCATGAGCTGTATGAGCTTTACCACGACATCGACGTAGCTAAAAGAGTCAGAATGCAACGACTACGATGGCTGGGTCATGTTGCCAGGATGGATGTAAATGCTCCAGCGAGAAAGGTGTTTGAAGGCGAACCTGAAGGACGGCGCAGAGCAGGGAGACCCAAACTCCGTTGGAAGGACCAAGTGGTAGGCGACGTGCCACCATCTGGTAGGACTAACTGGAGAACACACGCACAAGACCGAAGCGTGTGGAATTCTTTAGTACTTCAGGCCTCAAACTTATGAACCATGTTTGTAAGTTGTAATGGGCCACCTAAGTAAGTAATATTATTGCATATTTCTATTATGTATCGAAAAACAGTACTTTGAGGGAGAAAAGCAGTACGCAGTTTTTGGTGTTGAAAAACAGTACTGTACTGCGAAAAACAGTACAGATACGAGCCTTACTCATAGTTCATCCGAATCCTGAACTCGCCGTTTACTGGGTCCATATGTTTTGCGGAATATTTTTCTCTCAAATACCGCCAGATGAACTGCATCCGACTGTGTAAGCACTCAAGATTCGGAGGCATACAACAGGAACGGTAAAATTAGTACTTGGTACAATTGGACTTTGGTGGTTCGAGATAGGGTGCTGTTTATGAAGTGCTCGCGTAGCCCAAAGAAACATCTGATGGCGAGCACTATTCTCCGTTTTATTTCAAGGCTGACACTATTGTTTTTTCCATGGCAGATCCGAGGTAAATCAGGAATTCTTCCACTAACGCAAAGCAATAGCTCTCGCTGACTCCCTTTCCACAGATGAGAAGCGGCTGTTATCTCTCGCATCGTCCGACCGATAATGTGGATATCAACGGTATATGCGAGCAGCATTTGGCTCTTATTAAATATGGTGCCAGACATGTTAATCGTAGGTTTCTTTAACACATTCTCCATCACTGTGTTGAACAGTATGCATGACAAACCATCACCTTGTCTAAGACATCTCATCGTATTAAATGGCGCAGATAGATCCTTGCCAATCCGAACAGAGGATTTGGTATTTGTAACGGACGAATTATCTTCGCTGGGATACCAAACTCAGACATGGCTTTGTATAGTCGATGCCTGATGGAACTATCGAAGGCAGCTTTGAAATCCACAAAGAGGTGGTAAGTATCAATTTGTTTTTCATGGGTTTTCTCCAGAATCTGCCGTAGTGTAAATATCTGATCCGTCGTGAATTTGCTGGTCTTAAGCCACAGTGATAAGGTCAAATCAAGTTTTCCTAGACTTGACCTTATACGCAATCGGTAAGAGGCTAATTTCACGGTAGTTTCTACATTCACTACGGTCACTTTTTTTTTGTACATATGACATAGTACACTGAGATTCCAATCCTCTGGCATGCTCTCGTGAAGCTAAATATTCTCCATGAGCTGTTGTATGCTTAAAACAAGCTCATCTTCACCCACCTTAAACAACTCAGTTGGAAGACTATCAGCCCCAGCGGCTTTATTGTTCTTTAGGCGGGATAAGGCAGTTTTCATCTTAGCTTGGCTCGGAAAGCGACACTCGATGTTATCGTCTCGGATTGATACACAGTCATCAGCAACCGAGTTTTCAGACATCAATAGTCTGCAGAAGTGATTATTCCATATTCTCAGTACGCTCTCGGAGTCAGTAACAAGATGACCATCCTTGTCTTTACACGAGGAAATACTTGTTCCATGTACCTTACCATTTAGCTTCTAGTAGAATTTTTGGGCTTTACCTGTGTTCCTGTATTCTCTTCAATGCACATTTTATTCTGCGCCTTCAGCTCTCGTTTTTTTTCGCCTGATGAGTCGAGTCGCCTCCCGCTTCTTCTCCCTGTACTTTTCATGAACGAAGAAGTGGAGTGAGTTAGATAAAATAGGCAGTGGCTATATCCGTGGTCTGCAGATTGCCGATGTCCATATTTCTCAGTGCCTTGTTACGCAGGGTTTTCGCCATGCGTAGCCTAGTACGCACTGCAATGAGGTGGTGATCCGAGTCGAAGTTCTCTCCCCTAATCACTTGTACGTCTTAGACACTTGACTCGTTCCTTCCATCGATTACCACGTGATTACTATTGTGAATGTTTTTGTGGTCAAAACTTGTCCTGCTGAAATGTGTGCCTGAAGTGTTCCCAAAGCTTTTACACGAGAGGGCAATGGATCAATATTGGAAAGTGCAAAAGGGCCTATGCCAATGAACCGGTCCTGAGTGGCATTATGAGGGTCCCCGGTTCCCAGATAATCGTGACGGAAACCCAGCCCAACGTTTTTTACACTATTGTGTGACAATTAAGCCAATAGTCAAGTGTACTGCACTCAAGACTGAAACGGTTTCTCCAATGGCAAATTTGATACCGTAAAGGTATTATTTACAGTTTCTGGGTTGCCAAGTCTCGACACTAAAAGGACTTAAAAGGACTGTGTCCTGTACGTAGTGATAATTTTTGCTAAAAGGACTATCTGCTGTAAGAGGCCACAATATCTTGGCAGTTTGGGCAGTGATACATTGTTTCTGCTTGCGATAATGGACAGGTCGTACCTCAATATTATGCCTGCTAATTGACACAATATTAAAGGGGTTTTGATGGGGCTTGTAGTAGCATGATGGTTAGAATACGCTACTAGAATGTTAGAGATCCATGGTTCTATTCCTGTCTCAGTCATCTACATTTCTTTCATCGGCGGTGCTCTTGACTTCGCAGTAAAAACTGAAAAAAAAGTTGACGTTCGCATTCGTCTATAAACAAGTAGGTGCCGTTATGTGAATTTAAAAGTGTGTATTCACATTAATGCAGTGTAAAGATAAATTGAGTTTTTAAGATTCGTGTCATGACGAATGCGAATTTAGTTAGCTCGATGTAAGATTTGAATGTATGGACTGGCAGAAATTTCAATCAAGATTTTTGACGCCAGGAACAAGGAGACAAAAAACATAAATTCAGTTAAACTTCGCTGTAATCGTATCATATTTGCACTCGTATTTTACTACCTACTACCTCTGTATGGAAGGTAGTAAGTGACGTGGCCTGATCGGTCCAAATTAATTCCAAAATTTGTGTTATTATACCTCTAGTTACTTTACAGACTGTCTAGTCAGTTTATGCTAAAAAATCATTGATTTGGGAACAGTGTGTGAAGGGACCGGTCGTGGCATAGTGGTTAGAACACGCGACTACCATGCGGGAGATCGCAGGTTCAAACCTGGCTCCAGTCATCTTAAAAGAAAAAGAAAAAAGAAATAAAATTTTCTTTCATTGTCGGCTCCCCTCGAATGTTGTTGACAGCAACTTCGCAGTATTAAGCGTCGATTCAATCGTCGTGTCTAGTAAGAGCTTCTTAAACAGCGACGTTCGCATTCGTCGATAAACAAGTAGGTGCCGTTAGTTGTGAATCTAATGAAATGAGCAATGTTTTGACGAATATGACGGTATTCCCTTAGCAAGTACTATGGTAAAAAAGAAGATGTCCTTTCAGTAAATAATAATGTTATTGTTGTTCAATTCATGTTCTAAGCAGTTAGTAACTTCCCAGTGGAAAACTTGGAAGATTTGTAGTTGTGTCCACTGTGGGCCGTCAACTCATTTCCGTTGCCTATCTGCCTTCTTTTAAAATTACATGTGGCGACACTAGAGGCCAAGGTTGCCATTTTTTTATTTCTACAAAACCAAGTTTTTTACAATGCATGCCACTCAATTCCTCTTAGGAACAAGAAGGGGTACGCAACGGATATTTGTATACGCAAAAGTAAGGTTTGCTGTCATTGCAAGAATGGGCTTGCATCTCATATTAGAGCTGCTTTTTTTTCGGCAAGGCTTTATGTAATTTCCCATTGAGCTGTGAAAAAGTTTGTTTCATTAATATCAGTTACAACTATAATTACGGTATTTCTGTATCCCTAAGAATGGTATAAATGACAATTTATATATATTTATTTGAAATTCTTAATAGTTCTTACAAGGGCTTAGCCAGGTAGAAGAAGGGGGGGGGGGAAGCTTGGAAAATCTGTCAAAATTGAAAAATGGGAAAATTTAGACTACCTTGTATTAGAAGTAGTAGTAGTCAGAACGAGGTCCTTTTTTGTTCGTAAGTTAACGTTCAAAAAGCGATAAGATTGCGCAAAATTTTTACTGTTTTTAGTGCACTTGCAATTTGTATTGAAGGTACCAAAAGGGTTGTAGAAAATATTTCGGTTTTCTGAGATTTTACCTATTGTTGTAAGATAATTAAACTGACCAAATTCAAATATCGTCTAGTTTTTCATTTGGAAGTTATGTTTTCATTAGGAAGATCAAACTAAATTTTGGAAAATAATAAAATTGTTAAATCTTTAAAAGGATCAGTAAAGTTTAATAGAGTTACCCTGCTCACCAGCCAGCCGCCCAGACAGACGGACATGGCTCCAGAATTGAATTCGCTCTTCAGATACTTAAGGTCCAACACGTAAATACTTTACACTTTTTCTCGTGTCAAATGATATAGAGGGTCGACCAAATACAAGTTAATTTTAAAATCATAGATTATTTTAATCTATAAGCGATTCAAACATTTAAGGCCAATATCATTCAAGCAATACGTGAGCTACAGCCCGAAAGCATTAACAAAGTCTTGGAAAATTGGTGTGACAGATTGAGCTACTTTAATTCAGACACGAGGAATCAAACTGCATCATTAGTTTTTGAGTTTCTATGACTTTTTGATAGAGAATTTTTGTTTTTACTAAAATGGTCCCAGCAAAATATTTTGTTGCAAAGAAACAATTACAGAATAGCTTTTACTGATAAGTAACAAGTTCCACTTTCGGTTGCACAATATATTATTTTTGTTTGAAATTGTCCCAAAACCAACATGTTCTCCTGGAACCTGTTATGAAATGGATTGCTACATAACTGAATTACATATGCTATTTTTTGGAAAAAAAAACTTAATAAAAATACCCTCTAAAAAATACTTATTTCGAATACGAATATTCATTTTCTGTTCTACGGAATCTGTGGTGCAACATGTTGTACATAATCGGTTATATGGAACCAGAAACAGAATAGAAAGTCGATTGAAAAAGAAACGATTCTAGTATCAGTACCATTCGCAACAAGTTCTGAAAAATTTTCCTGGAGTAGATTATTTTTATATTCCGATTTTGACTCAATTTTAACAGCCAAATAATTCTATTCGTTTGGTTGTCTCGATAAATTTTTTTTAAGAATGTTGTTCCAAATTAAACTCTTAAACCAGGTTTCATTCAGAAAACCAGTAAAAACTGATGTTCGTAATTGAAATCCTTTACCCAAGTATATGACACCATGCGACACCAATTATGACCAATGATCGAAACTATATACAAGTGATAGTAGTGACTATGTATAGGAAACTGCATACTTAATTTTATGAGAATAAAAGTTATTTTATTCCTGTTTGCGTACTTTTATAATAACTAAACAGATTTACCAGATTTACATTTACTGATGTGCATCAATGCGTCGCAAAGGGGTCTGGAGATGAACTAGTCATGGAGTTCGAAACGCGTCATCCCAGTGCGTGACAATGAATTGACCATTAATATCAACAAAAAAAAATCTTTTCTGATTGCTTAGCCAAAGTATCGAATGATACACTTACACAAAAAGATTGTATCTCATTTGTCCAGTTTTTGTACTCTCGTTGATTAAAAATTACAAAGATTTTTGGTCCAGTCCGAAGAAATGAAAGATATCGATATTTTCAAAAAAGGATCAGCTAAGATTCTAATTCAAGCATTTTTTGATGTATGATCAACCCAGAATATCTTTTATTGTATTATAACAAAGTTGTGCACTAGGGTAATAACTTTTTGCATTTTTTGCAAATATCAAATCTCCCCAGCCAAAATCGTGTAGGGCATGGCAAAATATTAAGAACTGCGTTTTTAGTTTTTCGCTATCGTTAAAAAAGGTTACGCACCAAACGCGTTAAAGTTTCGAATCGAACAAAGTTTAAAAAAAAAATTATTGAAATAAAAATAGTACAAGATATATATCCGCTTTGTAAAACATCGCGTATTTTGAACCTAAAGTTTATATCTTACAATACCTACTTTTAATCATTTATTGTTACTATTATTTTACATACCTACATATGTATAAACCGTATTAAAAACAAAATTTTTATGAAAAAAAATTGAAAAAACCTATATAAAAGGCATTTTAGAAATCGCTGTCGGTGCGTAAGATTTTTTCAGCAAATTGAACTGAAATAGTTTTTTTTATCATTAATACAATATTTGCAATTAGAAAAGCCCTGGGGAGAATGTTGTCCAAAAAAAGTTATTACCCTATTGTGCACAGAAAGATTTGTTATTCTAAATTCCTTATTATTATTTTTTTAAAAATTGTCAAATTCGATAAAATTTCTTTATTTGGACAGATGATGTAACATGTTATCGTATTGGTCTTTTTAAATGAAAAGCACACTACTTAGCCTACTTGTAAACACAAAATATTATTTTATTTATAGTTTAAAATTGAATTTTTGGTATATAAGCAAAAAAAATTACTTAGTTCAATTTGTAACATATGCTCACAGTAATTCAAAAGTTTTTAAAATTTCAAAATTTTTTGGTCGTAATCTAAATAATATTTGAAATTAAAGTCAAAAATTATTTTTTCATGAACCATGAGTATTGATTTTTCGTTAGGTTCTTAGTTTTATTTTTTTTGTAAACATACTATTAACATGAAATTTAAAACCGACTGCCCCCCCCACATATGATCCTGGCTACGCCCTTGAGTTCTTGTTTCTTCAACTTTATTGTCTTATTAATTTGGAAATTATATTTTCCTTAAGTTAAATATAAAAAAAAAACTTAATTTCCCTTTGCACCCCATGAATGAGGTATGGGATAGCTTCTCGCGTTATTGTGAATTAACACGCTTTCTATTTTTAGATTCACAACTAACGGCACCTACTTGTTTATCGACGAATGCGAACGTCACTGTTTGAGAAGCTCTTACTAGACACGACGATTGAATCGACGCATAATACTGCGAAGTTGCTGTCAACAACATTAGAGGGGAGCCGACAATGAAAGAACATTTTATTTATTTTTTTTCTTTTAAGATGACTGGAGCCAGGTTTGAACCTGCGATCACCCGCATGGTAGTGGCGCGTTCTAATCACTATGCCACGGCCGGTCCGAAGTTAAATATAATGTTTTTAATTATTTCTATTATATTAATCGTAGCATTATATTGGGCAAGTATAACAGTTTCATTCGCAGACTATCATCATACATCTCTTTGGCTCAAACTGTATGAATTATGCCTTCGCTGTGGGGACGGAACAATCCACACTCCACTCCATTTCTCTTCAATCTCATAGTATCCCAAAAATACGAGTACAAATATTTTCATTAAAATTTTATGATAATTCTTATGAACTTCAAAACTAAAGAAATTCTTAACTGATTTAATTTTAATTTGGTTTGTGGTCATTTTTATTCTGACACTTTGTTTTTTTCTTCTTATGTATCAAAAACTTTTCATGGGGGTTATTTTATGAGTTATTTCAGCTTTCTTCACTATGGCTGTAAACAAAAGAATTAAAATGTTAACCTTTTTGATTCGTCGTTGTTATTGTATAGAATGTAATTTGAGAATGTGTTTATTGTTTGGAGTCATATCATCTACATTATCACTATCATCTGATGTTAAGCCTGTAGCAGCAACTGCAGTTGGCAGCACAACCAACGGTGAGTAGTACTGCAGCAGCAACCAAAGATGCTGTCAACTGCCCCTGTTGGATGCATCTTTTTATGGTCACGATAAGATGTTATAGAAATTTTATTACTTTCGGTGGCAGCCAATGACACATTACAACTGTTTCTTTTTGATTTTATGATCGGTCATGGCGAGGATCGAATGTGCCTGTGTCGTCCGTCCGCACTAAATTCTTATTTAATTTGTAAGAATTATAAAGAAATTTAACTTTGGTTACGGCTATAAAAATGTGCGTAAGTGATTAAAACTTAAATCATTTGACATTTGTATGTGTTTCAATAAATATTATAGCTTTAAACAGTTGACAGCAATGATGGCGAGATTGTGCGAAAAATTTTAAATTGTTAGACCAATTTTACGGTCTTACAAACCAATCTTTAGGGGGCAAAAGTCATCTCCGTTAGGTGCTATAGTTTATATTGAAAAATAAATGATATAGTTCATATTGAAAAATAAAATAGACGCAGTTTACTTTATGTAAACTATGGATGTAAATACGTAATTTATTGAAAATATTAAAATTTAAATTAAAAAAAAAATTGTTCTCTTACTCTTTACTCATATAAAATTTTAAAAAAATTGTGTTGGACAGCTGAAGTCTTTTGCAACTTAATGAACCCTGGTAAATTTTATAACGATAGTTTTAGCTGTGCGCTCTGGGCGATGTTGCCCCACTGAATTTTAAAAATATATTAGTATCACCCAAATACTCCATAAGACCAACAGGTACTCTAAACTTTGTCCCTTTTTATCCTCAAAAGTATAAAAGCATCTTACGACAAATTACGACGAATTTCTAATTCTTTAGAGAACAATTCAAAGAATTTGTTGACTCTTAGAGTAGAGTTTCTTAAAAAAAACAAGGATTTTTCTTGTACGACTAACATATGTATCAAATTTCGACTTCGTACCTACAATGGTATATGAGTTGCTGCCATTTCAAGTTTCGAACTGTTTTTGACGGTGCCGCCCCTATTTTACCCCCTTGCAGTTCTAATTTCGAAAATTCGACGAAGATCGCAAACGAAATACTGACCAACGAGACTAATACCGTAGACCTTGGTGGACTGCACGCATCTAACATGGACCAACATGGCGAGGTTATATCGCAGCTTGGGCTAGAAACTAGGCAAACTTAGGAGGATTACAACTTCAGCCAAATCAGCGCACCAGCTAAGCTTCTAGCCTATGGGGAATATGATCCGTTATCTATTCGTTCTAAACTTTAAAACTTAAATTACCTTAACACGCTTTCTATTTTAAGATGACAACACACGACATGTACTTATTTACAAACGAATGCGAATGTCCCCGTTTGAGAAGCCTTTACTAAACTTGTCGATTGACACTATACTGTGACGTTGCTGTCGACAACATCGAAGGAGCCACCGGTGAAAGATTATGTAGATGACAGGAAACAGGAATCGAACAATGGATCTTCCGCATTATAGTCGCGTGTTCTAACCATCAAGTCACGGTCTCCTTTTTTTTGGCGAGAAATTAGATAAAATTTCGTTAAGGCCTCCTCTTTGAACTTAATTCTTTTCCGCTTACAAAAAGAAATCCGGTTATCCACTTTTATTTACAAAGTGATGGTGCACTGTCTCTGACCGACACTTCATCATCTAACTCCAAAAAAGGTGAAGACAAGCGAATACTCAAATCGCGAAGTAGAGTCGTATAAAAATAAAAAAAGCAATAAGATAAGAACGGGTAGCAGCGCAACTGCAGCCCAATCGGTTTCATTGCCGATTTCCTAATTTGCACAGTACTGAAGGTGTTATGATGGAGGTCATGACGGAAGTCAGTTAAGTAACCTCGAATGTATTGACTGTCAAAAGGACATCAAAATTGTTAAAGCAAGGAAAAAGGAGTCAGCTGCTGTAGAGAATCTTCGTGAAAAAAGGTCAGATGAAGATACGGGAGAACGAGGATATAGAGCGATACAGGGATAGAGGTGAGGCCCGACAATTTTACCATAAAGGAAGATCAAATGGATACGGTAATGGCCTCCCGAACCGTAAGGACAAGAATGGAAATCTGGTTACGGATACGCAGAGTGTGCTACACATATGGAGAAAACACTTCCAGCAACTGCTGGTTCAAGAAGGCAGCACACGTGAAGTTATCACGCCAATTGTCGACGACGGCTTAGATTGCCCACCACCAAGTCAAACCGAGCTAAGAAGAGCAATATCGCGGCTGAAAAACAACAAAGCAGCCGGTGCCGACGGTCTGCAGCTCTTCAAGTCCGGTGGCGAGGAGCTGATAACGAGCATGCACCAGCTCCTGCGCACGGTTTGGCTTAAAGAGTGCATGCCCGACGATTGGAATGTAAGCGTATTATGTCCTGTGCTGAAAAAAAGTGATCCAAGTGTGTGCTCCAACTACCGCGGGATCAGCCTTTTACCCATCGCATATAAGGTCCTGTCGAGTGTGCTATGTGAAAGACTAAAGCCAGTGGTATCCAACCTGATCGGGCCTTATCAGTGTGGCTTTAGACCTGGAAAATCAACAGCTGACCAGATTTTCACACTTCGGAAAATCCTGGAAAAGACCTAAGAGAAACATATCGATACGAACCATCTTTTCGTCGACTATAAAGCTGCCTTCGACAGCATGATACGGCAGAAATTACTCGAAGCCATTGCTGAGTTTGGTATTCCAGCGAAGCTGATAGGCCTCTGCGGAATGACGCTGACTGATTCGAAGTCTTTAGTGAAGATTTGCAAGGACCTTACGGAGCCATTCTGTACCAGACGAGGCCTAAAACAAGGCGACGGCCTATCGTGCGATCTCTTCAACATAGTGATGGAGATGATAATGAGAAAACCTGCAGTAAACACGAGTGGCACTATATTCAACAAAAGCCACATGCTACTCGCGTACGCTGATGACATTGACGTTGAAACTGCTGGATGTGACTGCAGTCTTCTCAGGTATACAGAAGGAATTAGCGAAAATTGGCCTAACGGTGAACGAGGACAAAATGAAGTTATAAGGTTCAAAGAACAAAGAATCTAGTCGTTCGGGAAACTTCGTGAACGTTGACAACTATAATTTCGAGGTGGTAGATAATTTTGTCTACCTAGAGTCCGCCATCAACAGAGCAAATAATGTCAGCCTAGAAATCCGGAGAAGAATCATGCTTGCAAATAAATGCTACTTCGGACTAAGCAAGCGATTCAAAGACAAATCCCTCTCTCGACGAACAAAACTCCAGCTATACCAGATACTGGATCTACCTAGCTTAATGTATGGCTCAGAATCCTGGGTTATGACACAAGCAGATGAGTCGGTTCTGGCGGTATTCGAGAGAAATATATATGGGCCCATCATCGTTAACGGAGAGTATCGGCGTCGTATGAGTCATGAGATGTACGAGCAGTACACTGACATTGACGTGGTCACCCGCATTAAGGTGCATCGGTTGCGTTGGCTAGGTCATGTTGTACGCATGGACGAAAATGCTCCAGCTCGAAAAGTCTTCGACAATGAACTCGATGGACGGCGCAGAAGAGTGCGACCACAACTCCGTTGGAAAGACCAGGTTACTGAGAACCTCACAGAATTTGGTGTGACTAACTGGAGAAGATGCGCAGAAGATCGAGGCGCTTATAATATTTTTCTACGTGCGGTATATAATCAGCGCCGGCGCTACCGATTTTTGCACCTGGCACAGTATTCAAAAATGCCGCCCTTTAAAAAAACATTAATTTGCCGTAAATAATCCGTTTCCGCATCACCTAAGAGGTAGGATATGCAATGCATTTTTTTTAACGAGGTATCCCACGTAGGTATAGTCCTCAAAAATATAAAAAATAAATAAATATTGCTATAGTACTAATCCAGCGTACGAATTTCAATAACAAAAAATTAATAAAATATTTGAATAAATAAAAAGCACTAAAATTCAAGCGTGCAATTTTAAATTTTAAAAAATATATTAAATAATTAATTAAATTTAATTTTCCGAGCTTTGATTTTAGCAAAGTCGTCTATCAAGTCACTACGGATTTTAATAACAAAAACTTAATAAAATATTTGAATAGATAAAAAGCACTAAAATTCAAGCGTGCAATTTTAAATTTTAAAAAATATATTCAATAATTAATTAAATTTAATTTTCCGAGCTTTGATTTTAGCAAAGTCGTCTATCAAGTCACTATAATCCAAGTTGCTCAGAAATTCACTTTCTATAGATATTCTAGCCAAATCTACTAGTCTTTCTTGTCCTATTGTACTACTATGAACAGTAAAAATTTGCTGTGCTTGAGGGTTTTTTTTCATATAAGAAACGGAAAGGGTGTTATCGATATTTTTCGTTTCTATATTAACTATGGACAGTGTTCAGTGTTTGTAAATTTATTTTTATTAATTAGATTTTGGCGCCCTCCAATTTAAGCGCCCCGTCAAACTGTTCATACTGTTCCATAGAAGCGCCGGCCCTGTATATAATCCACTGGGATTGCAAAGAAGTACCAGCTAAGTAAGTAATTAAGTATGAATGTTGTTCGAATTGTTATAATTGTTCTAATAAAATTGTTGTAACAAGAAGTTGAAATTAATAGATTATTCGAATTATGAAATAGTTTTTTTGGCATCGGCTACTTAATAGTTAAAAATTCACTTTTCTTGTTTATTATGAGATTAATTTTGCGACGTTAGGTTTACGACTTTGTAAACGTATGTCACATACGTCTCAAATGTATGCCACATACGTCACAGTTCATTGCAGACCATCTCTGGTCATTTCTATAAAATCGCCTTTTTCTAACAAATTTCCACCATAATACTATGATTCTGCGTGAATGTTGACAACTAAACCTTGAAGTGGTAGATGATTTTGTCTACCTTTGCTCCGCCATAAACAAAAATAATAATGTCAGTCAGGAAATCTAAAGACGAGTATTTATCGCAAACCACTGCTACTATGCGCTAAGCAAGCGATTTACTGACAAAGCGCTCTCTCGAAGATCAAAGATCCAGCTGTACCAGACTATAATCCTACCTGTCTTGGTCTGCAGCGCAAAATCCTGGGTAATGAAACAAGCGGATCAATGTATTCTGGGAGTCTTCGAGAGAAAAATATTACGGAAAATATTTGGACCCATCATATGTATGTAAGTCGCTTTTCCCGAGTTTTTAAAATAATGCAAATTTCGAATAAAACCGAAAAAGTCGAATGTTTGTATATTTAATAGGGATCCTTATCTGTAAAGGCAGAGATGGAAATTTAGTAAGATACACGCAGAGTGTTGAACTCGGCAATTGAACATCTTACAAAAACAAAGCTGAGGGTGCTGATTGAAATCTAAGTGTTCACTGTCCTGCTTTTAAGGGAAGGTGATTCAAGTGCTTGCACTATGTTTGGTATAATGCACAAGTTTTCAATATCGAAAAATTGTTAATGAGGTTAATGTGTTGAAAACAGGCCATTGCTGATGATATTGAATGACGACCCTTACTGAAGTACCCGCATTGTAAATATGTAGCTACCCAGCAGCAAAAAATGGGGATTTGCATTTCAAATTAACATAGGGTGTCATAGGCAGGAAAGGCCTGCACATTCCCTTGAAAACGTTTCAGTAGGCATGCCTAGTATGTCCTGCTTGGAGTCCTAATAACATGGGCCTTCTATTAGGCATTGCTACCGCAGACCAGCTTGCAGGCCTGCAAAATTGCATTAATAGAACAACTAAAATAAAAAAAAAACATGCGAATAATTTCCATATTAAATGATTTCGTACATTTTATAAATTTTTTATACAATGTTTTTTACAATTTGTAAAAACTTTTTTTTTAAACTCCAGCAGCAGGAATCGAACTCGCGACCTTAGTACTCATAGTTGGGCATGCTACCTACTTGGCTATCACGTGATATAGTTGTTGTACGACAAATAGCATTCATGTCGTTCTCATAACCTTCCCTTAAGAGGCCTGTCAACAGGCCTAATCGGAGAAGTGATAAGTGCATGGATATGAACATCAATTCTGCCTTCTACTAATAGAACTGTCAACAGGTCTGTTTAAGGAAAGAAAGTTTGCATGCCCTTTGGGCATATCTATGGTATTTTTGTGGAGTACACAGTAGTCCTGCTCGCAGACCAGTTTTAAGAAGGGAAAAAGGAATGTCTTCGGGATCTTTTCTCACCCTAGTAAGAGGCCTCATTGCAGGTCTCATTTGAGAAGCGAAATGTGCATGGGTATGGGATTTTTTGTTTGTTAGTGAGGGACTTATTATAGCCTGTATACATGCCTGGAAAAGGAATGCCACGTCTTTTCCGCTGCTGGGTAGTTTGCATATTGTAATCTCTACATACATATGTATGTATATATATGCAACGTATGAGTAATACTAATGTTATGCAGGTTTAATATTAATCATACGCACTTCGTTCCGATATTGTGGATTTCATTCGATAAAGGGTCTAATTTTAGACCCTAATTTTCTTTTAACCAAATTCGATTCATGACTTTTTAAGTCGTTTGAGCCATGTCCGTCTGTCCGGCTGGTAAGCACGACAACTTTCTAAAGACGAAACCAATGTTTTGAAACTTTGCACAAGTTAATATTTTTCCACAACAACATACGGTATTGAAAATGGGCTACATGGCCAGGCCCCTTCTGGTAACTCCCATACAAATGTACCATTCTGCCTACTTTAAAAATCAAGCAATATTATCAATACAACCAACGCGATCGTGCCCAAATTCTGTGTTTTGTTAAGCTATAACAAGATAAAGTTTTTCAAAAAATTCGAAGTCCAGCCACGACCCTTTTGCTACTTTCCATACAAATGTACCATTCCGCCCACTTTAGAGATGGAGTAATCTCTTACGTTCTTACTTTTCCCATGAGATGTACCACGATCTCTAGACAAAAAATTCCTAATATAATTAATAGGAAAAATATTGATATAATAATATTTTTATCAAGTTTCGACTAAGATAATTTTATATTATTTCAGTCAAATCTATTAGCCACACCCCTATTTGAAATCATGCCAACATACTGATTTCATAAAACGGTAACATTACCTCAGTCGCTAATTCCCCTGTTTCACAGGCATACAATTTAATACATGAGAACAAAATGGCATAAATTAATTAACCACAAATGAAATATTTCAACTCCTCTGAAACTTAAATTATCTGAAATGTTGTAATTAAAAGGGCCTTCAGATGTGTATCACACTACTAACAGGCCAACGTCCAACTATTCCCTACGTTGTCACACATTAAAGTTCACTTAAGCTCATGAGTTGCGTGTTATGATAAGTTTATTGACAACTTGACAGCAATCGTTAACAACAACTACAAGAGACATACTTACAGCTAACTGGAAAAGTCCAAGCATCAGCTTGGATAACTGACTGACGGACTAACTGACGCAGTGTTTGTATTTTTGCGGCGAGTAAATGTGGCGCTATGCTTAAGTTCAGCATCATTTTTGTTTCCTTTTTGAAACAAAAGTCACGAGATAAATCCAATTAGTCTGATATTTGTACTTTTTATGCGACAATTCTCATTAAAACAGAACAACAACAATAGCGACAGCAGCAGTTGAGGTAGCGGTAGCAAGAGCTATAGCATAAATTGACAACTACAGCAGCAGTAGCAGCAGAAGCATCAGCAAGAAAGTCAACAACATAACATACAGTGATGACAACAGCAACAACCACACGTTGTGGCAACATCAAATACCTGGTAGTATATGCCATAGCACTCACTCACCAACAATTGTCATTAGGGGCTTTTGGAACAGAATGATGACAACAATCACAACAACAACAACACTAGCAGCAACAACACCGTTGAAAGTAGCAACATTGGCGGCGGCGGCGACAACAATAACAACAACAACAGAAATCAAAGTAAATGCATTTCATCAACCGAAAACAGCACCTCATAGACTTGCAACAAACATTGTCCGTCGTCTGCAACATTGGTAGAATTTTTGTAAATGGATGGACAGACGAACCGACGAGTCCATTGGACAGACATTTGGGATAACATAAGATGCGCCTCAATAATTTTATGTTAAACAATTCAATATCATACATTTATTGCCACAATAACAACAACAGCAGCAGCATTAACATCAAACAGCAGAAACAGCAACACCGGGAAACAACAACACCAGCGATACTGATGTACGACAATCGTCATGTAATGTTGTAATTGAAAGCAACTCAAAAAAAAAACAATAAAAGTGAAATAGGCGTTAAGTTCGGTCAGGTCGAAACTAATTTTACCTATCAAGGTGGACCCATGTATCAAAGTTTGAAATCTTATGTCGATACGATCCCCACAAAATTTCCCGTTCACCCAACGGGATCGTACCCAAATTCTGTATTTAGTAAAGCTATAAGAGGGTAAAGTTTTGGAAAAAAATTTAAAGTCTAGCCACGCCCCTTCTGGTACCTCTCATACAAATGTACCTTTCCGTCCACTTTAGAGATGGAGTACTAATATCAAAACACTCGACGCGATCGTACCCAAATTTTGTATTTAGTAAATCTAAAATAGGATAAAGTTTTTGAGAAAAAATTTGGAAGTCTAGACACGCCCCTTTCTGTTACTTCCCATACAAATGTACCAATCCGCCCACTTTAGAAACCGAGTAATATCAATATAATAGAAAATTTTCTGTTTTACTGAGGGTGCGGATATATGTCAGTCGGGTTCGATTGAAGCTTTCTTACTGGTTAAATGTTAAAAATAACTAATATTTATTAACATTGATTAAGAGACATTTTTATACCATGAGGATATATATCATTTGATACGGAAAAAAGTGTAACGCATTTAAGGAGAGGAGTTAGACCCCAAGTATCTTAAGACCAAATTCGGATTCAGAACTTTTTAAGACGAGTTATGTCCGTCTGTCTGGCTGGCTGGTGAGCAGGATAACTCTAGTAAACCTTAACGGATCGGTATGAAAATTTACCTGTGTTAATATTTTTCAAAACGAACTACTAGGATTGTAAATGGGCAGAATAGTCCCACCCCTTCTGGTACCTCCCATACAAAATTACCTATTTTAGGATAATTAATATATTTTTCATAACTTTCAAACGGACGACCGGAGTATATTTAAATTTGGTCAGTTTATTTATCTTGCAAGAGTAGACAAGCTCTAAGAAAACCGAAACCTTTGCACACACTTTTCTGGTACCTCCCATACAAATGTCCGAATTGACCCTCATAGTTTTACATACATATTTTTATTGTAAGTAAATTTAATTCACTCAAATTTTGCGGCTATATCGGTTCACGCCTTCTGGTTCCACCCATACAAAATGACCTATTTTTGGAAAACAAATATTTCTCACATAACTTTCAAACGGTGATAGGAGGCAAAACCTCAGAAAACCTAACTATGTGACACACCCCTTCAGGTATCTCCCATGCAAATGACCGAATTCGCCCTCATAGTCTTACATACTTATCTTTTTTGTAAGAACACTGAATTCAGTCAAATTTTATATAAGTTGTACGGTTATGAAAACTTAAATCAGGAATGAATATGGACTATATCGGATCACCCCTTCTGCTACCTCCCATCAAAATAACCTTGGAAAATTAATATTTCTCCGATAACTTCCAAACCGGCACCTGGGCGATAATCAAATTTGGTCAGTTAATTTATCATGTAATAGGAGACAAAACCGTAGTAACACCTTAACGCTAAAACAAAAAAAAAATGTAAGTGCTGAGATTGCCGTCTTTTATAATTGATATCCATTTTACCATTGTAAAACTATGAGAAATGCATAATAAATCCAAAAATTATAAAAAAATCTAATGTTTTAGCAAAACGAAAGTGAAATTATATAAAACAGTCATTGTAACTCAAAAAACTAATGATGCAGTTCGATTCCACGTACTCGAATTAGGCTAAAACAGTCCTCTCCGGCCTGTCTTCGAAAATTTTTGCTAAAAACTAAAACAATGTAATGTAACATAAAACTTTGGTCTGTATATTCATACTTGTGGTGCAAATTTTTTTATGTGTTTCGACATTTATTTTTTTAGGGCCAAAACAATTTATTTTAAATTCTCTACAACGTTTTAGAGGAGTTCTTACTTCTATTCTAGAACTACGTCTCCTCCAGCGTCACCTACTGGGTCAATTATTTAAAGGTGACCGTCTGTCTGTCCCCGCGATTACAGGCGCAGTTTAAAAAGTATCGAGCTGAAATTTGGAATGCAAGCTTCTATTCTCAAAGCGGAGGTTAAGTTCTAAGATGAGCCCGATCGGTTAAAAACTACTCCCACCTCTCATACAAACTCCCCCTTTTTGGGGTCTGTCCCAGCGATTACAACCGAAGTTTAAGGGCAATCAAGCTGAAATTTTGTATCTGAGCTTCAACCGCTAAGCGGAGGTTGAATAGAAAGATGAGACCGATCGGTCAAAAACTGCTCCCACCTCCCATACAAAATCCATCTTTTTGGGGGTGTCCGTATGTCAGTCCCCGAGATTACAGTAGTAATTTAAGAGCAATCAAGCTGAAATATTGTATGCAAGCTTCCCTACTCTAAACGGAGGTTGAGTAGTAAGATGAGACCAATCTGTCAAAAACTACTCTCACCTCACATACAAACTCTCCCTTTTTTGGGTTTCTGTCCAAAAATTCCCACAAATTCCCATTTTTGGGGAGTTACAAAATTGATAAAAATAAGCTCCAACTCACCAACGAATAAAATCGATAAAAAATTATTGACAAAAAATGGATGTGTGAAGCTAAAAGTAACGTCCACTTCTCAACAACTCCCCTGTTTTGTGGTACAAAGTTTAATAAATTATAGTTGTAGTGCAAATAACCAGCTTTATCACCATTTTTACAAATGGTGAAGGGTATCTGAGCTTCGGCATAGCCGAAGATAACCGCCTTACTAGTTCTGTATTAACCCACCCTAGCGCCACCTATTGAGTCTATTTGTACATAAAATTGTTTATCATAATCAAACAAATATTCAATTTAAATTTCAGGTAAATTCATTAAAATTTACGAAAATTTTTCCTTTGATCAAACAAACATACATTATAAATTTGAGTGAAATTGGACCATCAATTAAAACTTTCGATGTAAATCCAACACAGCGCCACCTAGCGGTATGGAAATGAAATGGTACCAAAAACACATACAAAATTTCATAAAGATTGGTCGAGGCGTTTCGGAGGATTGCTATTACAAACACCGTGACACGAGAATTGTATATATTAGAAGAAGATTTATCATTCGTTATTCACTATAAGACAAACAATGTCGAACTATTCACGCTTATCACCTAAGTGTTAACTATCACGGTAGGGTACAAAGAAAATCCATTATCACTTACCGCGCATTAACCGATGACTGAGCGGCTCCAATCTCTTCCATTGATTTTCTGTGAAAGAAAAACCATATTAACAACAAGAAGAAGCAACAAAACGTATTGAATTTGTACTAAAGTTGTTGAACATTTAAGTTTTTCTTTTTCAACGCATTTGTTTTTTATTATGAATCAAAAACAACAACAAAAAACAAAATCAATTGGAAAAATGTTGCAAGTTTTTTGTTGTGTTGTGTTGTGTCGCTGTCGCTATCCTACCATTTACTCTCAGGCGATACGATAGCAAAAAGTGCAAGAAAAACGTTAAATGCATTTTTGCTATAAATTTAATAATGCGGTAAATGTGTTGCGGTGTTAGCAAGAATTAACACAACAACAACAGCAACAACGATAGTGGCGACATCATCAACAACAACATCAACGATTGTTGCAACAAATAACAGATTCGCGTAAATATCTGCGTCCTTAAATATGCACATAATAAATTATTAAACGATTGGAAAGGAAAGCCAACGAAGATGTTTTCATAAAACGCGATACATTTGTGAAGTTAACGCGCGGATAGATAGATCTAGATATTATCGTTGTCTACAGATGAGCAGTGTGAACATTGCGTGGTCGTTGGTCGTACTTACCTATCACCCCAACAGAGAGCATCTTCACGATATCTGTGAAAAAAAAGATTTTAAAAAATTATATGGATTAGTTGGAAGGCTTTGGAAATTGGTAACAGTCATATTAAGGTTACTATGTAATCTTAACTGAAAGTATAGCAATACTTTAAGTTTAAAAATTGAGAAATATAAAAAATATTTACTTTTTTTTCTTTAGTTAATACAAACTTTTTATATTTTCATATTTCAATTCAATAATCACTGCCCAAACACTAATCCTTCCGATGCGGCTCAAACATTTCCTTTCCCATATCACAACTACAAATTACACCTGAATTTATGGGTTACTTAAGTTCAAGCTAGCCAATAAAGCTTCTATACATCCGTTACCAAGGCAGGAAGATCATAAAATAAAAGGCCACACAAAAATATCGAATGCTACGCGTTTGCCCATCCATTTGCCAAAGTGCCACACAATGTTTCCCATAATGCGACAAAGTGGCATTTCATACATACGCTTTGCCCGCCGCATGAATGGGTCGCCTTAGTAGTAAATCAATACAACACACCACAATTTGTGCCAGCAATTTGCAGTCAGTCAGAATACACACACTCCAATATTTGGGTCGCAATTTTCGGCGAAATTATGGAAAAGGAAACGGGTGATGCGCGCAAGCACATACATACAACATAGAGGGCAACAAGTTTTGATTACCCGACACAAACGTCCTTTACGTATGTGATGATCATAATTTAAGAGCATCTGAAATCGATGGTTGACGTCGATGTCGATCATAGGTGACAAAGAGATTGCCTTAAAAATTTATGACATACAAAAAAATATATGAATATATATGAAAAATATGAAAATATGAATAAAATATAAAATATACTTTTAAATCTGTTTTTAAAACACATATGTACATCATAAGAAGAACATCGATTTTTTACTATGATGATAAGTGATCAACATGATAAATGATGGAATTTACCAATTTGGGGTAAAACTTTTGTAAAGTACTATTAACATATGTGACATGGTGTAGGGTATTCATGGCCAACACACTCATATGTGCCAATATGAAAATAAACCAAGTAATTTTCTTTATAATAAATGTTTCCTTTTGTTGTTGTACGTTGTTTATGTTTACCCCAATATATTGTGAATATAGACCAATTTCGTTTTCGTTAAACGTGATTATAACGTTGTGAGCATTAAATCCTCGCCAATGTCCATTACACACTCGTAGAATGATCGCGAAAAGTCTTAAAGCAGATGTCGGACAAAAACCAATTATTAAAATTTTTTTTTTATTTTTCTTTTGATAACTATAAAATCTGATAGAAACAAAGCTGCGGCAGTAGGACAAACGGCCAACTTTGATTTTGATTGAATTCTGACGATATATGATCGATCAATCGACACAAGTTTTAACAAAAACAAATCACTGTTAATGATAAAGCCGCTGTACTATGGCGGTGTTTAGTAAGGGTTCCTTGCTTCCTGGAAAAAAAATCATATAACTGTGATTTTGGTTATTTGTTTTAATTTATTACTTTCGGAATTAATTTTTATTTATTGATGGTTCAAAAGAGTTGGTTGCTTCACAGTCAGTTTGCGTTAAGATAGTTTACTACAGGAAGTTCTGGCAATATAGGGAAGTGGTCGAGACGGAATGGCATAAAAACTGTTTGCATAAAGCAAGCTTAGCTTAAAATTTGGATAAAGTTTAAACAAATTAAAATATTACACTAAAGTTAAAGTTAAATACATTTGAGATGTAGTCAACTTTGTGACAATTTCTAAGATAAATATATTTAACTAGCTGACCGGGCAGACTTCGTCCTGCCTAAAAAAGTATCGACTTAAGTGTAGTTTTTTTGGGTGGAATTTTTGGGTAGCTTTTTTTAATGTTATGCTTTTGATAATACAACGTGCATGGGAAAACCAAAGGAGTAAACATATGTTAATCAGTGGGTCTTTCAACACGTGAAAGCACATGGAACATAAAGCTGTTAATGAAAATCGCAACTTCTAACCGAACTGGCAACTGTAATCAGTTGAATCAAACGGCAAATCCGGGGTTTCATGGGAATACATAGTAGCTATTCATTAGTTCCCTTATACTTTCTGGTTAAATTAAACTAAGAAGGATTACTTAATCCTGTATTGCTTCTTTACTACTGTAATTCGTGATTAAGGGGTTTCAGCAATTTTTTGTGTGTACACTCATTCCTCATTATGATTAGACATGTTTGCAATATTTTTTATCTTGATATTGCAACGTCAAAAAGATTTGCGTAATAATGAAGGATGCTGTAGCCAATGTGATACGTTTTGGGATCAACAATTTTTCAAAATCAACAATATCAAAACCCATGGGTGCATCAAGGAAATAAAATCCTCCACACTCATTCGTAACCATTAATATTACACTGTTGTATAATGTTCGTCGCTCTAATTGATATTAAAACAGATTTGAGAAATGTTTCAATTCGTGAGTATTCGATTTTTTTTCTGCCGCAGATCTCGGTCACATACATCACTGGTCTTAAATAAATCCATACCAAATATAAAGACGAATGGTGCTACAGTCCTCCAGCTATCGCTATTGGAGAACAGAATTGGTCAGGGTCACCCATTTTTTGCTTGATCTCGCATATTGGTGTTTATTCCACACCCTATTTCAAATCCCACTCCTTTTTTAGACTACGTTTATTGATCTTGATTGAATCCATTCCAAATTTCATGACAATTTGCAAAATATAGTCGAATAGATGAGGTCATGCCTAATGATCTAGTACTTCAGATATCACACTTTTACAAATTAGGTCATTTGGGCCGGGCCATTCCTTCTAATCTAATACTTCAGATGCCGCACTTTAACAAATTAGCTCCTAGGGGCGGGGCCACGCCTAATAATCTTATCCCGCCAGTTTTTGACTTAATCATATTGCATCCACACCTGATTTGAAGTTACTAATTGTAATAGTACGCCAGATATTGCAATATTGTTAATGAGGTTGAATGGGTTGGCCATACCTCGAGAACAACAGTTGAAAGCTGCAGCATCCGCTAAACTTCAAACAAACTAAATTTAAATGTTATATGTATACATGTATGTACCAATTGTCGGTGCCATTTGAAAATTTAAATATTGAAAAGTATAAACATTGACATAAAATACATATGTATGTATTTAAATTTTCACAATTTACAAATTTTGTATAATTTTTGTATGGGAAAAATAGAAAATCGAATCAATAAATGGACCAAATATGTCAAATGCAATGTTTATGTAGCCTATAACCATCCTCGGAAAATTGCCTTTCTAATGAATCCGGTTTGTTGCACGTCGGTTCGGTGGTTTTTAAGGCTATAGTGGTCATACGTAGAAACAAATGTTCACTTTTATATATATAGATTAACCCACAAAAATATTTCAGATTTTTGACGATTTATAAGTACGAGGGCAACTATTTATATGGTGATCCTTATAATAAAGAGCTGTGTACAGCTACAGATTATTTGACACACCGCGTAAGACACCCGTAAGACATGGATTTTAAACGCTGTTTATCTTTGATAAGCTTGAACAGAAAAAGTCATTGGGTATCAAAGTATTACATCACCATAATGGTATATCTTGAACATTTGTTTGAAAAACCAGTAAGAAAATTTCAGTCGGGCAACCCGACTTACATATACCATCACCCTCAGTAAAACAAAAAAGTTTCTATTATATTGAAAACCATCTCTAAAGTGGGCGGAATTGTACTTTTGTATGGGAGATACCAGAAGGGGCGTGGCTAGACTTCCAGTTTTTTCTCCAAAACTCTATCCTGCTTTAGCTTTACTAAATAAAGAATTTGGGTACGATCGCGTTGGATTAATTGATATTATTACTCCATCTCTAAAGTAGGTGGAAAGGTACATTTGTATGGGAGGTGCCAAAAGGGGCTTGGCTAGACTTCCAATTTTTTTTTCCAAAACTTTATCCTGTTATAGCTTAGTTAAATACAGAATTTGGGTACGATCCCGTTGGGTGTATTGATATTTTTATTCGTTTTCTAAAGAGGGCGGAATTATGATTTGGAACAGGAGGTACCAGAAGGGCGGGCATGTAGCCCATTTGCAGTACCGTAAGTAGTTTTGGGGAAATAATAACTCGTGCAAAATTTCAAAACATTTGGTTGCGTCTTTCGAAAGTTATCGTGCGTACCAGCCGGACAGCCAGACAGACATACGGATATGGCTCAAACGACTTAAGAAGTCATGAAACGATTTTGGTTCAAAGAAACCTAGGGTCTAAAGTGGCTCCTTTTATGTGTCACACTTTTGGGTCGTATCTTATCGTATCGTATATCTTGAACATTTGTTTGAAAAAATAACTACAATATAAATAAAGGAAGATGGGCACCAACAATATATTTGGGCTCATTTTCATTATTCTGTTTTAATCATATAAAACATCACTTAAAGTTTACCTTCTGTACTTCGGAAACTAGAAACTAGATGGCTACGTACGATTTTATCCTCGAAATCGACAATACCATCGAACAGATGGTTCATGGATCACTAACAGCTTCGAAATTCTGGAGGTGCTGATGAATGCATACTTCTCTGGCTGTCGGAAAAGTGATAACCAGTTTATAGAAAGTTCGAAAAGTTATAACTTTAGTATTTTCGGCAAACCGATTACTGAACATCGAGTTGAATGGACTATCAAAAGTCACAACTCTTAAAGCTCCCCTGGACCCGATGGAGTTGTTGCCAGGGATCTACAGAAAAACATAGAAGTACTGGCGCCCTGACAATTCTGACAATCTTCTCGAGATGGCCATCGCACAAAATTGTATTTATCCTTGCAGGGGGTAAGGCATTCCACACTAAGGACAAAGATTTTAGACCGATTAGCCTATCTTACTTCTTACTTAAAACTATGGAGTTAATAATTAATGTATTTATCAGGCCATATCTTAAACCGGAAGTCCTGTCCAGGGCTCAACATGCCTACACGAAGGGCAAATCCACGGAAACTGCTTTACATTCGATAGCCAGTCTCATTTAAAGATCCCTGAACCACAAGGAATATGATCTCGCTGCCTTCCTGGATATTGAGGGAACTTTTAATAGTGTCAAACCTGAATCGGTAATTGAGTCAATGAAAAAACTGAAGATTAACCCAGTGGCCACCGCCTTAGTGGATAAACTACTACAATATATGCGCATTGGATCCAGTCTGGGCGTGTCAAATACTTCCAAGGTGGCGTTTCGCGGTACTCCGCAAGGAGGAGTACTCTCTCCACTACTATAGCATCTCAACAATAATACTCTCCTGTGTGGTACGACGTAGCACTAATAGTCACCGGCAAGGATCCTAAACTACTCTCTGAGCTGCTGGAATTTGCGCTGAAACTTCTTTTAAAAAAATGTCATGACTGTGGACTGGGTGCAAACCCGAGTAAAACAGCGCTGGTGCTATTCAGACGGAGATACAAAATCCCTCAATTTGCCAAACCCAGATTAAATGGAGTCGCACTTACACTCTCTGGTAGTGCCAAATATCTTGGGCTAATATTGGACAGTAAACTGATTTGGAACCTGAGCAGACCAAGAACGTAAACTGGATATACGAATCTGTTATTAAACCCATCTAAATCTACGGATCGAAAGTCTGGTGGCCGGCGCTAGATGGAGCGTCCCAACGGCTGAAATTCGAACGCATTATGAGACTGGTGGCAATCATGATAACAGGATCACTTAGAACTACTCCAACTAAGGCGCTGCTTACGATCCTAAACTGGTTACCACCGGACATTGAGGCGAGGAAAATAGCAGCGAACACCGCAATGCATTTAGACGTCACAGAAGCATGGATGCACAGGAACTATGGCCATGCCAAAATTCTGAACCTAATCAATGTTAGCTGCCACACGGATTACACAATACCAGAATCTTTCTTCGATCCGGGTTTTATGAGGAACATCCCGGATAGGTCCTACTATGTTTATATAGATAAGGCCCTACACTTTAGGCAGGATGACATCCTAAATTTCACGGTCGATTCAAAATTAAAGTAAAAGCGGGCTGTTGAATCTTTTCAAAGAAGTTGAATTTCCAACTAACCATTACGCTACCGAATCACTGTAGCATAGTTCAGGCCGATATTGCGGCCATTAGAATAGCCTTGGAGAATATTCGTGGGATATTGGACGGCAATATACATCTGCTTACTGATAGTACAGCGGCTACCAGATCACTGGAGAACGTGTACATCACTTAGAGAAATATTCGAGAATGCCGATCGTCTCTGCAGGAGATAGCAAGACGTTTGAATGTTACCCCCACATGGGTTCCAGGCCATGGGGAAGTTTACTAAGGTTTTTATGCATATACGCCGTATTAATATATTATCTTAGTAGCGGAAAAGCCGAGCCATTGTAAAAAATAGACCTGCAAACATGCCTTCAAAGGCAGTTTGTTGACATTCAAGTACGCATTCCTTTACCAGGCATAAATACAGGCTAACAAAAAATTCCATATCCATGCACATTTCGCTTCTAAACGAGTCCTGCAATAAGGCCTCTTACTAGGGTGAGAGAAGATCAGGGCAGACATGCTTCTTTCCCTTCTTAAAATTCCATAGATGTGCACAAAGGGCATTCAAACTTTCTTGCCACAAACAGGCCTGTTATAGGCCTATTAGTAGAAGGCAGAATTGACGCTCATAGCCCTGCATTCGTCACGTCTCCAATTAGACACGTTGACAGGGCTCATAAGGGGAGATGAGACATATGCTGTTGTATATCAGAACCACTTGTATGCTATTTGTCGAACAACAACAATATCATGTGATAGCCAAGTAGGTAACATGCCCAACTATGAGTACTGAGGTCGCGAGTTCAATTCCTGCTACTGGAGTTTAAACAAAATAGTTGTTACAAATTGGAGCGTGTTTTTAGGACTCCAAGCTGGACTCCCTACACATGTCTACTAAAACGCGTTCAACGAGAAAGGAAATGTGCAAGCCTTGCCTGCCTATGGAGCCATATTTCAATTTGAAATTATAGTTCCATTTGTTTGGTAGGTCTTCTGACTGCGTTTGCAGGCCTGCAAGAAGGCATATAGAGTCCCATTGTATGCTGCTGGGATACGGTCTTTTAAATGTATTGGTTGATGACTTATACCCAACTGCGAAAGAAAAGATTGTGGAAGGCCTTATAGAACGCCTTCAAAAGCAGTCAGTAGACCTACGTTCTGCATTCGCTCTTCCTTTTCAAATAACATAGGGTGTCTTTGGGAGGCAAAAAATGAAGGACTTGAAAATTAAATAAAGTATGCAGTCGTCATTCTCAAATTGTGAAGTTTATTTTTATATATTTCTCACTTCTATATACATATTTCTCACTACATTAAAATTTTGTGTTGCTTTACTTGTAGTACTTGTATCTGATTTGCTCACAACTTATGTAGCAACCTTCATAACAACTATAAGTAATAAAATTCTTTGATCATATTGATTCCCTAGTGTTTTTTAATTAACATTAAGATTTGACATTACAAATTAGTCCAATTCTGCGAGCCTAGAAAAAGACGTGATGTACTCTCCCTTCGGCTCATGGGATGTAGTAGGAATTTGTTTATTGATTACATAAATAGAATATTTTTAATATTTCAAAATCATTTTTTTTTGTTCAAAAATTAAAAATTTTGTCTTCGTATATAGAACACTGAAGCATGTGCCGCCCATTCCATCGACATATGTATACATTTGTAGTGGTATGTCATTTACAAAAAGCTGCCGTTTCGTCAACCATCATCAATGTTCTTTAGGTTACTTACAAGTGTATCGAACCTTTGCAGTGTTCCAATCAGTTCTTATAAGTCAACCTACTTAGTTACAAATATACAATTATATCCAAATATTCATTGGAATCTACTATATAGGGATAGAATTATTTGCCATAATTAGATCAGAACACGTGTTCATTAAACACTCTTGTTGGCAATCCAGGACAAAATTAACCAATTCCATCGAATGAACGACAGAGCGAGCGAGCGAGCGAACAAACGGACGACGGCAACATCACAATTAAATTGTAAAACTGAAAGCTAAACATAAAAACAAAACCAATTTGGATGCAATGTATGGATGGACGGATCGATGGTTGGATGGTTGGATGGATGGATGCCATTGATAGACACGTGTCTTACACAAAAGACAACCAAACGCAAATTTCCAGAAATGAAAATATTACCACATTTCAGAAAAACTCAACACCAAGCGCTCCATATATGAGCAAATCTATGTACATATCTACCTCCAGCAAATAGTGAGTGGTGCTCCCTCCATGTACTGGCGTGAGTAGTCTGTTGGACAGTTGATCGGACGGGAGCATGGATATCAATGCTGCTGCAACATTAATAGTCACCTATATAAGGATTTCCAGTGCCTTTTGCGTTCCACTCCAATGTTGATATTATTAATGTTGTTGTCGTCGTCGTCGTCGTTGCTGTTATTGTTATTATTGTTGGTGGTAGTATAGTGTTTTTTTTGTTTTTGTGGTAAAGTGATATTACAAAATTCCTGCAACATGTAAAATCTACACCAAATGATTGTAATATACTCGTATCCGTACTCGTACGTCTGTAGCTTGCATCGATAAGGGTATCGGTTACTTTTAGTGATCTATTTTGAGATGAAAGGAATTTATGCAGAAATTCGTAGGGAATGAAGAAATTGTCAGATATTTCAGCTGAGTTTGTTTCAGAAACAAAGTGATTACTTTCGACATTTGTATGCCGTACAATCAAGCATATATGTATGTATATATGTGTATGTCATAATCGACGCAAGTAGGTTATAAATAAAAGGCAGTTATAAAATTAATGCGATAAAACAAATTGTTTTAATTATTTATTAGGAAAAGCAATTACGGATTCCCTTAGGGCTTTGAATGTGATAAAACATAAATTTGTGCACGAAATCACACATTGCTAACATTTGGTCGAAAGCATTGCTGGTTGGGCAAAACGATGGTCAGGATGATATCCAATTCTTATATGTTGACATATCTTTGCAAACTGTTCCGTTTAGGGAGAATGGAATTTCCATTGGGCGCGTGCTCCTGCGGCGTATAGGAAAATGATAGATGATGGTTGATGTTTGCCAAAGGGATGAAGTGGACAACCTTTCCATGGTATTGCTCCTATTGAGCAGCACCCTGGCCAACATTTTATACATAGTCTCGCTGGCCGTATTCAATCCTACTAGGAGCGATTATCTACCAAAATTGGCAGATATTGCAATTACTAAAGCATGCAATCGATTAAGCGTCATTCGGTTAATCGTTATTCAATTAATCTTTACCATGCTATTAATTGAACTAAAGATGAGGATTTTTCTGTTGTTTCCTTAAGTAGCAAGAAATATGTTGGTATACATAGTACTTTCTTTAAATTTCTAATGAGGTATCAATTGCATTTTTACAATTTGCAGTGATTCACAATTTTTGAAATACTTTAGTAATTACGACAAATGTTATGGCATTTTATATTCTAGGCAATCCTAAACAACAATTTGGGTCCGCACGCTTGTATGTATAATGTGACAAAAATTGACCCCAATAGAAGAAATTCAAATTCGTTTCCAAATTTAAAATTGTTTCCAGTATATATTGAGATAGAGGTTAAAAACCTCTGTACTATTTATGTAAATTCCACTCGAAAATTTGTATTTCGCACGATTTTTATATAAGAGGGGCTAAGTTCTAGTTCCTGCTTAGACTTTCTTTATTATCGAGACTGAATGTAACTACAGGATTCGGTGTGTGTTTTACATCTAGTTTCACTAGAACAACGGAACATACAAAACCTGGGAGTATTCAAGAGAAAAGTACTCCGAAAAATATATTTAGCTATCTGTGTCGACGGCGAGTTTCGCCATCGGATGAACCATGAGCTGTATGAGCTTTACCACGACATCGACGTAGCTAATAGAGTCAGAATCAAACGACTACAATGGCTGGGACATGTTGCCCGAATGGATGTAAATGCTCTAGCCAGAAAGGTGTTTGAAGGCGAACCTAAAGGACGGCGCGGAGCAGAGAGACCCAAACTTCGTTGGAAGGACCAAGTGGTAGGCGACGTGCCACCATCTGGTTAACGCACGCAGAAGACCGAAGCGTGTGGAATTCTTTAACACTTCAGGCCTTAAATTTATGAACATCGTTCGTAAGTTGTAATAGGCCACTTAAGAATGTAAGTAAGTAAGTATCTAGAACATACTGCCCCTTATTACGTATGTCGTAGTCAACTTTTGACAACGTTCGATTGGTTTTTATTATAACATCACCCTTAGGGATTTGATGATTTGATCATTTGATACGACCCGAAAGTATAACCCATAGAAGGAGTCACTTTAGACCCAAGGTTTCTTTGAACCAAATTTGATTCCTGACTTTTTAAGTCGTTTGAGGCATGTCCGTCTGTCTGTCTGTCCGGCTGGTACGCACGATAACTTTCGAAAGATGCAACCAAATGTTTTGAAATTTTGCACGAGTTAATATTTTCCCAAAACTACTTACGGTATTGCAAATGGGCCCCGTCCCTTCTGGTACATCCCATACAAATACATCATTCCGCCCACTTTAGAAATGGAGTTATAATGCACCCAACGGGATCGTATCCATATTCTGTACTTAGTAAAGCTTTAACAGGATAAAGTTTGAGAAAAAAAATTTTAAGTCTAGTCACGCCCCTTCTGGTACCTCCCATACCAATGTATCTTTCCGCCCACTTTAGAGATGAAGTAATAATAACAATAAAACTAACGCAACCGTACCCAAATTCTTTATTTAGTAATGCTATAGAGGGATAGAGTTATGGAGAAAAAACTGGAAGTCTAGCCACGCCCCATCTGGTACCCCCCATACCCATCTGGAACCGTCCACTTTAGAAATCGATTAATATTATTAATAGACCCAACGCGATCGTGCCCAAATTCTGTATTTTGTTAAGCTATAATAGGAAATAGTTTGGGAGAAAAAAAACTGGAAGTCTAGCTTCGCCCTTTCTGGTACATCCCATACAAATGTATCACTCCGCCCACTTTAGAAATCGAATAATAATATCAATATATGTAATAAAACATTTTTTGTTTTACTAAGGGTGAGGGAATATGTGAGTCGGGTTGCCCGACTAAAATTTTCTTACTGGTTTTATTTGTATAAAGTTAGTAATAATTAACAGATATGTTTAGTATTGATAATTTTTCATCATCTGATGTAGGAGATCATGATAGGAGCAAGGACAGTCGTATTTCAGTCACACAAACGGCATCAGTGATGCCATATTTGAAAAACGACAAAGATTCGACGTGACTACGACATACATAATAAAGGCTACTATATTGCCGCTGTTATGACCCGCATTCGTGTCCTCGTTTGGAGTCCATTTATGTTGATACTGGTTACTGGCTTCATCCATTCGTGTTTCATATTATATTTCATCCAACTAACATCAGCAACATCATTGGGCACTTTTCCTTCGAACATTACTCACATCAATATCATCTGCAGTAAATTAATTAAATTACATTTGTCAAGCTCATTACAATACAAGGTCCGAAGACTTAGCCAAGACCATGCATTGTACATTTTAAGTCGAACTTAAGCCAGGACCGACGACCTGGCCATAGTTATACACTTCAAGTCGAATCGACTTCAAAGCTCAATAAAACTTCCCATTTCACTAATTACACCTCGTCTTTTCTACCTAATTACAATTACCACTATCGGCCAGGAACCGAAGTTCCTCATTAGGCTGAGAGAATCATCTTACGAATTCAGTGTCTTAGCTTTGCCGTTCACCGTACTATTGGAATTTTCACTCTCTGTCTAGTTCTGCTGATACCAGTCGGTCGTCAGCAAAATTTATCGAACCGTTAGTTGTATCATATTAAATAACTTATTCTTAGTCCAGTATTAAGACACCAACGCGTTCTAATGTACATACTTTTCCTACCTCTGTTAAGGGTTCGGTGCTATCATATCTTCTTAATTTTTGTTCAACCAAAAGGATTGCTTGGTGCACATAAAAAATGCGATAACTCGAGCATCAACTCCTAATGGGCCAAAGTAATTTTTGGTTTTACAAACAGCCACTACGTGACTCCACAAAAGTGGATTCTTATCTAAAAGACCAGAGAGGCAGCAAGCTGCTTTGGGTAAACCTGGTCTTCGGTTACAACAGTTTTATACTCCTTGGTCGGAGTGGGTAAGTGCATTCGCCATTACTACCGCTATTTGCCACAGCAGGGTCGGCCAATCGCTCCACCGGTGGGTGGATTCCACAGGTATGCGGGGCCGATCGTACCTGAATTCCCGCGAAGAGGACCCTTTGCGGGGTAATAGCAACTATAGTAGGTATCGCACCAAATAGAAAAAAGAGTATTGATAGTCACACATACCAAGGAAATTTAAAATTTTCAGAATCCGTCCGCTAGTATTTCATCTAACTCCTGATTATTCATATGACTGGGTCACTCCAGCCGTTGCCCATTAGACTATTAACTCATAGTAACAGCAAATCAGTAGACTTACCATTTCCGTAATGAATCGAGTATCTAAAATCGAACCACCTTTGGTCAGTTCAGCAACGCTTGACCAGTTTTGATTTGCTTTCATAGAATACTATCGCCAAAGTTGCCGTCAGACTATCAACATATATGGTCGTATCATATTGGCATGTACTTCATGGTTATTGCTGCTTATTAACAGCCAGGACCTCCGCTTGAAAAACGCTGCTGTGATAATCTAAAAGGTTGATTTAGCTGGAGTTTTTCGCAGTAGATTCCGGAATTAGTTCTAACTAAGGACAAATATTTTCAACATTCGAAGATAAATTCTGTTCTGGTGTCAGGTATTCAGATCATACTTCAAGAATCTCCCCACGCTCCGAACGTCCTGTTTCCATAAATCGTATGCAACTTTTCGCAGCACAGCACGTGGTAAAGGTATCAAGAAGATCTACCTAACCGCTGGATGGGGCACTGGCCAGTATTTACATCGATGTACAATACTTGCCAAGTTCTCCAGTTAACAATAATTCAGTCAACAATAATTTATCGTAGTTTCTTCCACTATAAATTCAGACTGTCAGATTGCTCAAGGATCAAGGAAATTGGCGGTCAAAACTCGCATCAATATCTTACATTTCCATGACAAGAACCTTGTTATCTAACAAAAACAGGATTGGCAAATGATTGTATGATAATAGGACTACATGTGTTTGATAAGGACAGAGACGGAAATCTGGGGCTGCAAATATGGAGGGAACACTTTCGTTCTCTTCTCGTTCCCAAAGGCAGCAATAGTGGCGAGATCACGCCAATCATCGACGACGTAGTAGATTGTCGACCACCGAGCAAAAACGAGTTCAGCACGGCAATTGCCAATGGACTGCCGGTAGTGCCTTTAAAAGCCGGCGATGATGAGCTGGCAACGTGCATGCACTAGCTTATAAACACGATCTGGCTCAAGGAATGTGTGCCCGATGATTGGAATCTAATTATTCTATGTCCTATGTTTAAGAAAGGCGATCCAAGCTTGTCTATCAGCTATCCCGGGATCAACCTTTTACCCACCAAATACAAGGTCTTGTCTAGTGTGATATGTGAAAGATAACACTAGCGAACCTGATTGGATCTTATCAGTGTGGATTTAGAACTGGTGAATCCACGACCAACTAGATAATAACACCACTACAAATGCTGGAGAAGGCCTAAGAAATACATATTGGCACATACCATCTGTTTATCGATTAGAAAGTTGTATTCGACAGTCCGATACGACAGAAATTATTAGATGCCATGGCTGAGTTTGGTAATCTCCTCGAAGCTGGACTTTGCGAAATGACACTGACTGAAACGAAGTCTTTAGTAAAAATAGGCAAAAATCTGACCAGAGAGGCTTTAGGCAAGGCGATCTCTTCAACATCGTAATGAAGATGATCATGCGGAAGGCTGTATTAAACTTCAACGAACAAAAGGTCTAAACGAATGGGGCGCTGCGTGAACGTTGACAACTATAACTTTGAAGAGGTAAACCAAAGTAATGATGTCAGCCTAGAAATCAAGAGAAGAGTATTGATCGCAAACTGCTGCTACTATGTGCTATGCAAGCGATTTAATGACAAAGATCTCTCTCAAAGATCCAACTGTACCAGATAGTAACTCGACCTGTCTTGTTTTATAGCGCAGAATCTTGGGTAATGACACAAGCAGATCAATCTATTCTGGCAGTCTTTGAAAGTAAAATATGTGCACCCATTGCCGTTAACGTCGTTAAATGAACCATGAGCAGTATGAGCTGCATTAATACATCGATGTAGCTAAGCGCGTTCAAAAAGACTGAATGCGCTGGCTTGGACATGTTGTACAAATAGATGAAAATGGCCCAGCTAGTAAAGTTTTCGATATTAAACCCGAGCAGGAGGGGAAGAATAAAACTTCGTTGGATGGACCAGGTTAAAAGCTGTTATCTAAACTTTGTTGTGATAAACTATCTTAAAACTTAAACTTAATTTCCCTTTGCACCCCATGAATGAGGTATGGGATAGCTTCTCGCGTTGTTGTGAATTAACACGCTTTCTATTTTTAGATTCACAACTAACGGCACCTACTTATTTATCGACGAATGCGAACGTCACTGTTTTGAGAAGCTCTTACTAGACACGACGATTGAATCGATTGAAACTATCTACGGAGCGAAAAAGACCGAATCGTTTGGAATTCTTTTTTACATGCGGCTACTGATGGATGAATTTCTGTTGCTTCTACCGAATAAGAATACGAATAGCATTTAATTAGCACCACAAACTGCACACGATAATATTGACATCGTTTGCACATATCCAAATCCCTATCCGTATTTTTGTTGTATGCGTATTTTCGTTGCTGTGATTAAATATAAGAGTAGGGATTATAAAGCGACATTCGCGGCAATGGAAACGGGCCTTAATTTGTATTTTATAACACATACACCCAAAGTCTGTTATGGGGGTATTCGTGCAGCCTTATTTTGCCCACAATCGTATATTTAAAATGGATTAAATGCTTGCTTAAGTTATTTAAATGATGCATTAACGAATTAACGTCTACATGTGCACACAAGCCCCTCAAAACGAATGATTGTACGGGAATTTGCAGCAGAACACAATTCAAGTCACAAAAATTCCACTGTTAAATGACGCCCAAATGTGTACTGCTATATTATTTGGTCGTTTGGTGTCCGTCCCCTATTAACAACTTCCCAAGTTAGCACCTTTCCACATTTTTAGCATTACATGTGCACCTACCACCATTTAACACCAATTCAATGCCACAACAAATTAATTTGTTTATTCTTGTGAGTGAGAGGAGAGCGGTAATTGTCCAGCAGTTACTATTCAAAATTAAACTATGTGCAATTGAACTTTGAATGCAATCAAGTCAATTTTGAATTTCCATTTATGTCGAACACAACCATGGCGTATAACTTGCTTACTCGTACTCATTGCGATCAGTCACAGCTCAAACGGCTACGGATATTTTCCTAATTACGTCTGTTTCTATGAATGTTTTACATGTGAGTAGTCGACGCTGACAACGACGACGATGACAAAAATCATGGTCTTGTGGTCGGAGTGTGTCACTCTGCATCTGACTGCGTGTCTGTCTATGTTCGAGTAGCATCACTTAAATGGCGCTGCAACTGCAACAGTGGCAGTTGGTCACTGGAATACTAATCGACCGTTGGTGATGTTGTTAGTCTTCAGTCGTATCAATTATCAGTGTCCATCATTAACTTATATGGTTTGGCTTGTAATTATACTCACGAGCATCTTTAATATAATTTATATTAGTTTTTATTACGGCAACTTCTATATGGAAGCAAGTAGTGGAAATGTTGGAAAAAAAAACATTAGAGTTCCTTAATAAATGTATGCTTCATTTTGTTTTGGGAGTGTCTGAAATGATGATGATATTAATATTGCAAATGTATAAAGATGTCGTTATTTCTAAGCGAAAGGAGTTCACATATGGTATAAATTTATATTAATGGCTCATCTAAGAATTCCATCATCTCAATCGTTTGGATTTATCCTAGAGTTAAATGCTGCAAGTTGACGAACAGTTTCGGATTTTTATGCCTTAAAAATTGTTGTCGAATTTCCTTCAACTTATTCATCTGCATGTATTGGAAACCTGTAAACGTTTTTTGTCTTTGCAACACGATCTTGTTATATCGACATCCTTCAATATCGTTGTCAAAGTCGACGACAGAGAATGCGATTGTTGTTTTGTACAAACTGCTCAAAGATGCATTCTTTGGAAAGGCCGCAGGCTTAACGATATATTGGGATATGCGAAGGAAAAGGATATGCCGGATTGGAACAGTACAGTTCGGAAAGGAAAGCAGGTATCACATTGTACATTCAAGGAAATCCTTAAAGGTTAAACTGGAAATGGATAGGGAAAATATGTAATACCAATGGGAATTAACATGACCCCTTGTCAAGGCCATTTATAATACCACCTACTAACGAAATTAAGTGTTAACCCAATATGGGTATCAATAATTCCAGATATAAAACATTTATTCGAGTAGAAATTCATGTATCTACACTCTACACCAAATGATCTGTTATTCCAAGAATATTTATTCGGTTTATTAGGAAATATAGTATGTCCTATCGAATAGTCTACTTATGCCGGAATGTTCAAAGTGACTTCCAGCACTAATCCACAACCAATATTCACTTGTTTCCATTGTGGCAATTGCCTTAATCTTATGTTGTATGTGAATGCAATTTATTTCGCTGCAATGTAAAGTAAAGCAAAAGACGTCCCGAGGAAACGGCGGTGACTGACTTATCACTTCCCAGCCCAAACGGCTGTAGCTGGAACCGTGAAGTTTGGTATGTAGGTTACCTTTATAAAGTAGGCGCGCAAAGGGTTATTGGATATTCGGACTGTTAGGGGGTAAAATGGGCGTGTCACCGCCTCATACAGCTGGGAAAAAGCTGCACCTTTCAAACCATTAGAGGCACGAAGTCGAGATTTGTTACGTGTATGGGACGTATAAGATAAAATACTTAATTTGTTGAATGATGGCGATGTCATGCCCCTTTTTAAAAATATGTTATATGGGCCAAATAAGTGGACCGATTGCAATTATACCTATTTTCTTTATGTGATTTTGTCCATAGGGCCTCTATTATAGGCCACATGAAGACATAGTTCAACTATGGGGCGTAGCACCGCCCACACACATCGAAATTAGAGCCATGAGAGGTATGAGAATTAGATTTGCTACATGGACAAGGAAGATTGCTACTCGCTGGGAAATAGGAGGTGCCACGCCCCTTTTGAAAAAATCGTTATCTCGGCGAAATAAATGCACCAATTGCAATAAAATGTTCACTATGTGGTACTGCCCTTAGGGACTCTATAATAGACTACATGAAAACATACTAAGACAAAGGGGCGTGGCACCGCCCACACAAACCAATATTTCAATCGGTCATATTTCACGAGCCATGTAAGTTATGGGACCGGCCGTGGCATAGTGGTTAGAACACGCGACTACCATGCGGCAGATCGCAGGTTCAAACCTGGCTCCAGTCATCTTAAAAAAAATTATTCTTTCATTGTCGGCTCCCCTCGAATGTTGTTGACAGCAACTTCGCAGTATTAAGTGTCGAGTCAATCGGCGTGTCTAGTAAGAGCTTCTCAAACAGTTACGTTTGCATTCGTCGATAAACAAGTAGGTGCCGTTAGTTGTGAATTTAAAATAGAAACCGTGTTAATTCACAACAATGCGAGAAGCTATCCCATACCTCATTCATGGGGTGCAAAGGGAAATTAAGTTTTTTAAGTATGTAAGTTATGAAGATGAGATTTGTTACATATGTAAATGGTACATGGGAGATAAGGTCTCACTGGGAAAAAAGGCGGTGTCACTCCCCTGTTGAAAAAATATTTATGTTGGTCATATTAATAGAATGATTTTCATAATCTACACTCAAAAAAAATCAAATATTCCGTACTTAAATCATTCCCAAGCGGTGTCAAAAGTACGGTAAGTACGGATATTCTTAAATCCAGTACAAAATGCTTGATCCAAGAACGGAAAAACCTAGCCTGGAATTCTTATTTGAAGATGTTATTCAGCCTTGTGCGCTTGATTTTTATGTATAAAACTCTTAATAATAGATGGCATTAAGCCTGATGGGGCTTGATTTTTAAGTATAGAATTCTTGAATATAAATGGCATTAAGCCCGGATTTTCCAAATAATACGAATTTTAAACTAAAAGTTAGAATGCGAATTAATTGTGGGGAAAAAGTATAAGGATAAGAGAGTAAATGTTATTTCTCTCCCAAACATCTTTTTCTCAGAGATTTATGTAAGATTTTGAATTCTTTCTTTGAGTCAGATATTACTTGATATTTATTCTAAGAATTTTTTACTTGATATTTGACAAGTTCGTTCTTAATATTCTCCAATTAAGTTCGTACATACTTAATTGGAGAATTTTATTCTTATTTTAATAATTTCTACAGAGATAAATGTAATATTTTTATTCTTACTTTAAGTCAGAAAAAACTTGATACTAATTCTTAGAATTTTTTAATTTAAAGTTGAGAAGTTCGTACTTAAAATTCTGTAATTAAGTTCGTGCAAACTTAATTCTAGAATTTCATTCTTACTTTAACAATTTACATTTTTGAACTTATCCCGTTTTGTACTTGATTTAAGAATAATAAGCACTATTCGTACTTAAGTACTATTTCATCAAAAAATAAAAATTTTAAACTAAAATTTAGAATGCGTTTATTTTTCTGTGTACATATGTTACTTGGACAAGGAAGATTACTACTCGCTGGGAAATAGGAGGTGCCACGCCCCTTTTGAAAAAAATCGTTATAAGGGATAAAACTGGTACCATAGCCCAAAAGGCTAAAGCTATAGTTATAATGGGCATGCTCTATCCTGAATTTTAGTTGTGCTATACAAATGTATCTTTTGAAATTCGTACTTTTAAGGATAACAAGGTACTAAAGTGTACAATTACTCAGACCAATAGGATAAAGCTACAATAACATAAATGAGGTGTTCGTTTGTCTTATGAAGCGTTTGCATTTTACCTGTATTGCTATATAAGAATCAGCATTTTCCGGGGACGCGACACACTTCTGCTTTTAGAGCCATACAACGCAACCTACATTTTATAGAAGAGTCCGAACGTCAGCTGTTTGAGAAGCATTTACTAGACTTTTACTGTGAAGATGCGTCGATAACAAACATGAATCGATACAGGAATCAAATATAAAATAGTCGCCTAATTTTCTAATAACAACTTTCATAAATTCCAATTGACATTCAAACATAACTAGTAAAAGTTAGCAAATTTAAATTAGGTACTTTTTCGGCTCTTATACTAGCTGATTTTTATTGATTCCCTGCATCAACGTCTCCGTAGTCACCGTCATCAGCAACATCGTCAATAATCGAACCACCACCTCTTCTAAATTTTAGAGTTAAGTTGTTATCACTGATTGGTAGTGTTATGCGATGTTGATGAGGTGGTTCAACGACGTCAGTTCTCTTGCTGCGATGTACGATGCTTTTTTAGTTTGAATCGTCTGTGTTTTGATGAGAACTGTTGATGTCTGTTGATTTCAAGCGTTCTTGGTTGGCAGCTCAATCGACCTTTGCTTAATGGTCGGTCGGTCGTTGTGTGTTACTTAGTTCGTTTCGCTGGTCCAGCGTATTCCTTCTTCCTCTTTATTGTGGCTGTCGTTGATGAGCGGTGTGATCCTCGTGTTCATCAAAAGGGATTCCAATTATTTGAAAGCTCATACATATTTATAAGTTTCGGTTCGTTGATGACGATGACGTGAATGATGATGATCACCATCATCGTCATTATTATTATGAACCAAGTGTTTTTGTTGTACAATAAATGATTCGCATATGAGAATCTTTCTATTCGTTACGATTTATTTCTTTATCTCAATTATTTTATCAAAACATTAATGTTTTTTTGTTGTTGTTTTGCTTTACTTGTGTATTATGTTTTGTTGTATAAGTATATTAAAATTTGTTTTAGGGTAAATTGCTTAAATAAAGGAATTTTATGAGGCATATTTTTAGAAAAACTTGTAACTTTTAGTGAAAATGCTCTAAAGTTGGTTAGTTCATACTCGTATTTCTTGTTTTGATTTACTGACAAGGATACTGTTAATGAAACGGTGAAATTATATGTGATGATTTTGAGAATTTTTTTCCTTAACAATTACGATGTAATTGTACTTGAGTTATGTCAGCAACATTTTTCTAGAGTTTATACATAAGAAATAAAAAACCAAATATTGTCAACTTGACGGGAAGGTAAAGCTACACAAAGGTATAGTAATAAAGGATATAACTCACTTAATTTCGCTGTACACCCTATGAATGAGGTATGGGATACCTTCTCGCGTTGTTGTGAATTAACACGCTTTCTATTTTTAGATTCACAACTAACGGCACCTACTTGTTTATCGACGAATGCGAACGTCACTGCATGAGAAGCTTTTACTAGACATGCCGATTGACTCGACTCTTATACAGGACGTTGCTGTCGACAACATCGAGGGGGCCGGCAATGAAAGAAAAATGAAGATGACTGGAGGCGGGAATCGAACCCGGGATATCCCGCATGGTAGTATGAACTATGACACGGCCAGGCCCCAATAAAGAACATGCACTTTTAAAAGAGTGACCTACGAATACAGGCAATTGGTCACCTATATGAAGAGAGTAAAATTCTGTTGATGCCACATGATGAATATCTATATCATCCACCCAAGCGATCAGCATGCGACATTTTTTTAAAAAGAAAACCATCCGTGTTTACTGCAATTTTCCGCATGATCATTTCCGTAAGGATATTAAAGAAACCGCATGATAGACAATAGACTTGTCTAGAGCCTCGCTTGGTAGATTGGTTCTGCCAATTTTTTGCCTATCTTAACTGAATATATACTTTGTGTCGGTCAGTTTCATCCTGCAAAGTCGTTTCAGCTACGCAGGGATATCAATCTCAGCCACGACATCTAACAGTTTCTGTCTTATCGGACGGACAAACGCAGCTTTGTAGTCGATTAAAATATGGTAGGTATCGAAGTGCCTTACGTCTTCTCCAGGATTTGTCGTAGTGTGAATATCTGGACGGTCGTGGATTTACTGGGTCTTCTTATCTCAGGGAAGGCTTAATTTTTTCAGATAACATACTCGACAAGCAGAGTCGAAGAGTGGAAGAGTAGATAAAAAAATGATACCGCTGTGCTTAAAAAATACACTTTGGTCGACTTTTTTAAGCATATATTCTAATAATCAGGCATGGACACCTTTAGCATAATCGTTTTGATGAGCTGCTGCATAATAGTTACCAGGTCGTCTCCACCTGCCTTAAATAGCTCAATCGGCCGTCTATTGACATTTACAGCGGTATTGTTTTTTAGCCGTGTATGTGCCGTACTGAGCTCAATTTGGTGGTACTCAATCTGACAATCCTGTTATGTTTTCGTCACTTGCGCTGCCTTAGAGAACGAAAAGAGCACAAAAATTTACCGTCTGTATATGTGCAGCACAATCTGCATGTCAGTAATATTATATTGTTAATATTTCGATCTTCACCTTCATCCCTGCATTTTTCGATATCCTCGATCTCTTTTTTGCTTCATATACACTTTTACAGTGTTTAAAAGTACGTTTCGTCTCTCGTCCTTTTTTCTAAGGCAATTCGCGACATTCTTTATCATACCAAGACTTGTATGAACGTGGTTTTCCGTACCCTTTTACAGTGTTTAAAATACGTTTCGTCTATCGTCCTTTTTTCTAAGGCAATACGCGACATTCTTTATCATACCAGGACTTGTATGAACGTGGTTTTTCATACCCATGTATGAATGCGGCAATTATTGTTGAGAGATAACAATAATAGGCATTGGCTATCTTTGGGATATGCTGCCTTGCGATTTTTAGCTTTTTATGCGTTTGGTTATGGACTTTTTTGGCACTGCTTTGATGGCTGCCTTGGCAGCAACTATGTAGTAATTCGAATTTACATTTGCCCCACATATTGTCCTTGACTCTTGAGACATGCCTTCCAACGATTACCACGTGTTCAAAAATGTATCTCCACTCAGTAATATGTTTATTGCCGACGCGAAACTAGGCATTCTGAATCCGTTATCAGATTGTCGACTGCTGAACCAAGGACATTTCCAGGCGCTCATACAATGCATCTTTAGTGCAGTTGTGGGGTGAACAGAATTCTCGAACAAAACAATATGGTGTGCTTGTACGTGGTCGCATAAGAATCGTCAGCGATGTCGAATTGTACACAGTGAAAATAATGTGCTCTCCCAACAATCGTGCTCTGAAGCTCTCCCGACAATCATTGAACACTGTTCCTCCATCTATATTTGTGTCTGTTTTAGTGTTGAATGCGAAACAAGTGTGTTTGGTGTTGATTTTATACCGCTAACTTGTTTGAATCAAACAAAACTATCTAGTGCGCGGAAATTGCCGATCGTATCTGTTTAAAAAAACATGATTATTGAAGGCCTCGCGAGGCCATAAATGCGCATCACTGCTTTATATACACAAAAATACACAAATCAGCGTGACGATCAATGTTTTGCCTTTTTACAGATTCTGGCTATGCGAACACTTGCAGTGTTTAACCGCGACACCTGATGTCTAAGTCTCCTATGAACTTACATCCAAATTCATGTCCTTCTGCATGACAGTTATAACATATATCACAGTCCTGCAGTCGTATGCAGCCCTGGCACGTCCATCGCATTTATTTTATGGCGGTCAAGTCCACCTTATACACGTTGGACCGAAAGTCCGGTTACATTTGAATCAGTGGCTATTGTGAACTGCCACAGTGCGATGGGGCTGAGGAGTTACGAAATTTACGCAGAGGAGCGCAGCGTGCCTTCAGCGTACACAAGTACTATCGAAACAAAGATTCATCGGCTGTAGCTCAACGTAACATTTTCTTACTCTATATGGAAGTGTCGTGGTCCAAAAATAGCAGATCTACTGGTCTTGTGAGCTGCTTTGTATCCTCCACTGAGAAAAATGGGAGTGATATTAGGATTCAGGAGGTATATTTTCCTAAAAATCGGCCGTATTCTCGTGACGCCCCCTCTCTTTTTTTCAGTTACTTACTTTACATTGTGTTGTTATTCAAGTAAAGCAATAAAGGAGTGCGTCGCGAAGGAACAGTAAGTGATGGCAAAAAATGGGGGTATAAGGCGGAATCAGGAGGTCAGCCGTTATCTTGGGATACCATCCACACCTTAAGTTTCAGTTACTTACTTCACTTTTTGTTATCTTTTAAGCAAATCAAAGAAAAGGGGAGCAGAGTAGTTTTACATGATTAACATTTTATGTTTACAGTGAGAATTGACCTAAAGTAATTTCGTGTTGTGATTTCCAATATTTCCATTATAAATGTGTACAATTATTCATAAAATACAAATGTTGCGTGTCTATACGTCTCACTTATTTTTCATATTCCTAAAATTTTATTAACGGGTTATTTTTCAGATTACGAATTCATTAACACATGTAAATTGTAATGTTTACCTTCTGGCATTGCAGCCCTATGTATATCTCGATTTACAACACTCATAGCGTGCTAATATCGCGTGCAGCGTTTACCCTGATAACACCCCTTAATTATGTTAACAAACATGATGTTGAAATTTCAATTTCAATTAGGGACTAGTGAAACTGAAAGGTGAACGAACACCTTCTAACTTATTGCACTATGCTCGAGTATTTTCATCAGTTTGGCGCAACTGCTAATAACGGATAATTGAATGAAAAATATCAGATTGTCAACACTTCATAAATTTCAATGGGTGTTTATTTAACAAATAACATAACCACCAGCACCTACAGCTATAGCAACAGCAACATCAACACCGCGCCAAGAACAATAACAATAATAATTGCAACACGACATCACTACGTAGTAACACAAACAACAGCAATACCAACAACAAAACATCATCAGCCGGACATTAGGTATGCGAATCAGGAGTTTGTACTTTTGCACTTTAGTTCCAGTGCCACCAGTTTATGGGCGAGTGTCACACGAGGAGTTGCTACAGCTACTCCGCCATAGCTGGCCCAAAGGCAAAATTTGACACAAGAAGTCATCATGCAGTTTTTTTTAGCTGGATGATGCACTCCTCACTCACTCCTCTCTTACACTCAGGCAATCTAATGAGCCATGATGCATGCCACAAACTGAGGCGGCATGCATATGATTAGCGTGTGCAACCGAAACATGTGTATGTGAATATTTGTGCAAATTTCCGCATTATTTGTTAAACAAGACTCGGAGAATTTTGTTATTTTTGCGTAATCGGCTACAATAAATTTAACCGCTGTTTAATGCAAATTGAACAACAACAACAACAAGTTGCATTCGGGGCATTGAATGTATGAGCTGATGAGGACGGACGGATCAGAGTGATTTCTGAATTTGATATGAAGACAACGTGTAATTAGTTTTTCGCTTTGGGCTGTGTGAACATCTTATGCGCCATCTTCATCATCGCGCGGTACCAGCATCAGCTTGAACAGCAAAAACCAGCATCGATATCAAACACGGGAATCTTGATCGGTGTTCGAAATAGTGTTGAACACGTTGAAATTGCATTTATCTTAGTACCATGGGAATATATATGATATGCGTACAGTGCTGTTTGTTTAAAGAGCAGGAGATGAGAAATACAACATTTTATGACTATTCAATGTTATAATTACAGTTCTCAAATAAATTTCCAAGTTTTCCGCTATAAATGGGTAATGGGTAATTTTCCAATTTGAGTTTTCTGATCATTAATTATTGGGAAATAAGCAGATGCTTTGTACATAGGTCCCTAAGCAGTCCACAACTAACAGTAGATCACATATTACCTACATGGAGTGCTATTACTAACGCATGTTATGGATTAGGTAGCAACAATTACTGAAGCTCAACACAATTGCTTTTTTAGCGGCGTTGACAGCCACCAAGAAACTTGTTTCAGATGCCATGGCCTAGTAAGTCTCTCTCACTAAATATACAAATTATAATGAAAACATATAGAAATAGAAAATATAATAACAAATAAATAATAATAATTAAAAAAAATAATTATTTTATTTAGTGCGACAGAAATTCATCCATCAGTAGCCGCACATACATAGAATAGTATTCCAAGTATACTGCAACAACAACATATACACCAAATCTCATCTTCGTACCTTTGATAATTCATGAGATGTAGCCTTTTAAATTTTTAAGTTGTATGGGCGATTGCACGCGCCTTTATAAAATTACTATCAAGTATAGCCACGGATTATCAGCACGGAAATTTTCGTATTAATCGGTCTATTAGAAAAGCCTCAGATCGATTTTTCAAAAGGGGGCGTGGCACCGCCTTCTTCCGCCCTGGCTATAATTAATACTGCACCAGCAACATATACACCATATCTCATCTTCATACCTCTGATAGTTCATGCGATACAGCCTTTTTAATTTCCAAGTTGTATGGGCGGTGCCACGCCCCTTTATTAAATCACAATCAAGTATAGCCACGGATAGGTCATCAATACCACTTTGTAAAATTTTCGTACCAATCGGTCTATTGGAGAACCGTCATAGCGATTTTTAAAAAGGGGGGTGTGGTCCCGCCCACTTTTATAAAAAAAAGTTTTGAAACCATCCGGAAGCTATATCGAACAAATAAAAAAAAAAAATTAAAACGGTCCATCCGAGACTAGATAACAGCTCTTTCACTTGGTCCATCCAACAAAGATTTTGATCGTCCCCTCCTGCGTCGTCCATCGAGTTTATTGCTGAAGACTTTTCGAGCTGGAGCATTTTCATTCATTAGCACAACGTTTCAGAGCAAGCGCATTCGGCATATTTGAACGCGCTTAATTATCGGTCTATTTGATAGCGCTTCACTACGTCGATGTCGTTGTACAGCTCATGATTCATTCGACGACGGTACTCGCCGTTAACGATGATGGGTCCAAATATTTTGCGAACTATTTTTCTCTCGAAGACTCCCAGAAAAGATTGATCCGCATGTGACATTACTCAGGATTCTGCAAAGTATAGCAAAACAGGTATGATCAGAGTCTGGTAGAGTTGGATCCTTGTTCTTCGAGAGTGGTCTTCGTCATAAAATCGTTTGCTTAGCGCACAGTAGCAGCGGTTTGCGATCAATACTCGTCTCATGATTTCCACAATATTATTTTTGTTTACGGCAGAGCCAAACAAATTCATCGTCCACTTCATAGTTATAGTTGTCAACGTCACGCAGTGTCCTAAACGAATCAAAAATCTTGGTTTTGGTCTCATATCACCAGACTCACTGCTTCTCAAAGCTTGAAAAGGCCGCAGTAAAAACCAGCAGTCCACGGCCAATGTTATCTATGCCATCGGCATACGCGAGTAACATGTGACTTTTGTTGAAGATGGTACCAGTCTTATTTACTGCAGCCTTTCGCATGGTCTTCTCTATTATGATGTTAAAAAGATCTCAATATAAATATATCGGATTGTCGAATTCAGCTTATATGCAATGGGTTTTTTTCGTTTTGTGAATATCGGGTCGGTCGTAGATTTATCAGTTCTAAAGCCGCACTGGTCAAATCAGGTTTGTTAAAATGGGCTTTAGTCTTTCACATAACACACTAGATAGCCTTGTATGCGATGAGTTAAAGGCTGATCCCGCTATAGTTGGTACAGACACTTGATTGTAGAGGACATAAAACACTCAATCATTCTAATCATCTTATATGCATTCTTTGAGCCAAACGGTGTACATATATGAGCTGGTGCATGCACGGTGTCATGCATCATCACCGCCGGCCTTAAAAACTCTGCCCGCAGTCTATCGGCTTCCGCAGCTTTGTTGTTTTACAGCCGTGTAATTGCCGTGCTGATCTCGTTTTGGCTCTATGGTGGACAATCTACTCCGCCGTCGATGATTGGAGTAATTTCGAGCAAATAATGAGTGTTCCCTCAATATTTGCAGCACACTCTAAGTGTCCGTAACCAGATTTTCATCTCTCTCCATATAGGTGCTCTAAAACCTTTAGTTTTTACCTTTTGGTAGAACTTTCGGGCGTCACCTCAATCCCTGTAATTTCCAATATTATGGCTCTCTCTTTTCTTTCATGGACGTATTTTCTGCCTGATGAGGCGTTTCATTTTCCTGCTCTTCTCATGATATCGCTTCGTCACCTTCGACCTTCGCTTCGTTGCCATTGCATCCTTTTCCTCAGACATTCCTGAACGTACCAGGGCTTGTCTAAGCGTGGTTTTTCATAACCTCATACGGTCATGAATGGGGTGTAAGGGGAAATTAAGTTTTAAGAAACCAAAAGTATCTTCCCTTCCTACTTAAGCATTTACATCTCCCAGAACAATTTTAATGTTATGGTAGGAAAGTGGTCAAATATTTCTTGCAGGCGCTCGTAGAATGAATCATTAGTGTCCTCGTCTATGTTTTATGCGGGGCTTGTTCACAAATCATTGTGATGTACAAATATTTCGCATTGATGAGGATAGCGGCTATTTGGTAACTAACAGTGTTAAACCGCGAGACTAGATGTCGAAGTCTCTTGCCGACTATGAATACACATCCAAATTCCTGCATATGTGCATGGCAACTGTAAAAGATGTCACAGTTCATTCGTCCTGAGCTTCCCTGTCCCGGAAATTTCATTCCCTGTATGGCGGTAATGTTAGCCTTGTATTTGTCGAGGACATCCGCTAATTGGACACACCATTAATGTAGAGAATTTGGACATGCCTGATGCATTTCGTCAACATTTGTGTGGTTCTTGTTATTCCTTTTTTTCGGGTTTTCATATTATTTGTTTTTTTTTTAAGGAGAGTGTCAAAGCTACTAAAATAGCCTTTGTGCTGAGCTTCCATTTAGTTTACCCAACATTGCGTCTTATCACATCTGCTACCACTAAACGGACGTTCAAGACATTGCCCGAGGAATACGTGAACTCTTGGATGTTGAGAGAGAATTCTGGTTTTTCCCAATTATAAATCGATAGATAGTCTTTGTGCTTAGCATCCATTTAGTTTACCCAACATTGCGCCTTATCACATCTGCTACCACTAAACGGACGTTCAAGACATTGCCCGGGGAGTACGTGAACTCTTTGATGTTGAGAGAGAATTCTGGTTTTTCCCAATTGAAAATTGCCCACCCAAGCTAAAAAGTTTTTTTTGTCATACTATTCTAAGAACAACATTTGATGGGATTTCAAAAATTTCTCAAATTGCATAGATATTTTGACTGCTGCTCTTTTAGTGAACACTACTGTCACAAGTGGACTATGTAGATATACTTATGATAGCAAATGTTAACATCATAAATCAAATTATTCATGAAATGTAAGACTCAATTATTTTTATATACAAAGGAACAAGTATTCAAATATTCAATTAATCAAATATTCAAATATTTTTGAATTTTAGTAAATACTTATTCAATTTTGCCAACTTAAGATGATTACACAAACTTGGATTAAAAATATTTATTTAGGAACCATAGAAATACCAATGTCTTAACTCTTTCCATGCTTCATCGATGTTACCTAATTATGTGTACAGATAAAATTCGCTTTCCACAGTGTAATTTATGCGACAGTTTCTATCTGTTTATTACAACATAGATTACAACATCATCCCACTGATTTTTTATCTGCTATCAAGTTCTTTTTCTTATTTTCATTGTCCTTCTGTGGTGGACGTTGCACAAAGTGGGTGGAGTAAAGCATTTATTGTCGGCGTGTTTTCCTTTGTAGTCTCCACTCAAGTGTTATGGTTAATTCTATATTAGATAACAGGATAGATCTTTGGCCTAAGCCGCTCATTGCCTTGCCGTCACTTGCAAAAATTAGCATAATTTAATTGAAACTGTTTCCGTGCATGTTGTGGCTTTAGTAGATTTTTTTTTCAAACCAGTCATTTCTATCATTGGCGTCCAAGCCGTACCGACAAAGTCATCTTAGATAACATAGTTTAATATAGAAATTGTTCATTTAATTTTAAATGACCCGTACTATTCATTTAAGGCAATTTGTTATAATTTAAAAGAAATTGCTTACATCAAAATTGTCTGGACCAGAATTGCAACGTGCTCAGGTTTTTTAGCCTTTGTTGCCATTTTAAAAGCGTAACAAGTTCAAATGTTTTGTAAGTAAATGTGCTGGAGCATAGACATCTATGGGCAGCAAGTGACTGCGGTGGAGTTGCTGATGATATTATGGATAATGGCAATGACGCGATGATGGTCATTGTGATCTATCGTAATATTTTGTGGCCCATTGCATTTGGCGTCAAGAAATGTAACTAAGAAGCTATGGAAAGAAAACTCTATTTGTTTTTTTTGTTGGGTGATATATTAACCCATTGAGATGAACTGGTAGGCGTGGGTTACTTTCAAATCGAAATGAATAATTTATTAAAAGTCATTAGTGTAAAAATTTTAAAAACAAGGCTGCTAAATTTATAATTTAACTCAAGATCTTCTGACTTGTTGTATTAGTTGGTTATGTAATCCCTTAGAGGAGTGAAATGACCAAATTCCGTTTGGGTTTACAAATATATACCTCATGGTATACAAAGTGAATACACAGAGTGGAAAGCGGGGTGAGACTTAGTCGGGAGCTCTGGAGGGTAAGATGATAGATGCAGCAAAACGGCTGACTTGAGGGACAACTCTGCCAGGCTTCTGGATGGGTCCAGCAGTCAGGATCACGAGGATACAGTGATTGATATAACCATGTATGAAGGTCCTATACATAAATCTTCATCGAAGTATGGCAGCATCTGCCAACCTCACTTTTAATTTTGCGAAGGATGAAGCCAAAGCCTTCATGATAACAGAGCCATGGACGCCATGGATGGACGACCGAATATGTGGTATCAGGTGCAATGGATACAAGACTTTTGTCGTTTTAGGTTAGTCCAAGTCTTGTCCAAATCTTGCATACTAATCAATGACAAATTTGCAATACTACTGCCATCAGCCTCTCACTAGGAAAACACAAGAGGGTTATATGGTTGGAATCAATCTACATAGCACACGACTACACATAGACACCCCATCCGACTTGCGTCAGAAACATTGTATCGGAGGCCAACACCACCCATCGGTAAAAATACTTATTACGTAATCGCTGATGTCAGCTATATTTAGTAGCAATCAGTGCTGATTCTCTAGCTTATGTTCCGCCTTACATTTACACAGGAGTGTTATAGGCCGTTTAATCGGTGCGCTTTTGCTTACATAGTAAGAGAAGATGTCAGTAAGTGTCATATCGGTTGCAATTACATTATAAGCGGAGTTTTATGCGAGCTAGATAACACGCTTGATTACGAAGTAAGTGATGATGTCAGTAGATGTCATTTTAATCTGAGTTATAATGAGTGGACGATGATTTTTACATTACACACACATTGCATTCTAATACTTAGATCCTCGCTTACAATGTCATACTTATGTCATGGATTACTTAATAGGTACTTCGTTTCATTTACCGCTGGGTTCCTATTACGTAATCGCTGATGTCAGCTTTATTAAGTAGCAATCAGTGATGATTCTCTCGCTTATGTTCCGCCTTACATTTACACGGGAGTGTCATAGGCCGTTTAATCGGTGCGCTTTTGCTTAAAAAGTAACTGAAGATGTCAGTAAGTCCCATTTCGGTTGTAATTACATTAAAGGCGAAGATTTATGCAAGCTTGGTAACACGCTTGATTACAAAGTAAGTGACGATGTCAGTAGATGCCATTTTAATCTGAATTATAATGAGTGGAAGATATTTTATACATTACACACGCATTACATTCTAAGTACTTAGATCCCCTCTTACAATGTCTAACTGATGTCATGGATTACTAAATAGGTGTTTCGTTTCATTTACCGCTGGGCAGTGTCGTTAAAGAGCGAATGCCAACGCAATATGGTGCGACATCAACGATCGAGGTGAATTTCTGTTTAATTTCATTATAAGTGAAGCCTTGACAATATGTAACAGTGGCATGGGAACCACCTTCATAACTTCTAGACTTCCCTCTATTACTCAACAACAACAACATAAATGTTTTATCTGACCTCTCGTATTCTGATCATAGATATTTACAGTTCCACATAGGTATGAAACCTCTAAAAAATTGGGCTGGAGTACCTTTCACGGGGGCCATAAAGATCGCCAAGGTTACCATCCGAATACTTCGACCAATGAATCTGAACTAGTAGAAATAACATAGTTAGCAAATTGACAGTTGCATGCAGAATCACACATAATGAATCCAGTAAAATCACTTGTTGTAGCTACCAAAAAAAAATCAAAAGTCACAATGCTGGAATGTTGAACTTCAGGATCTAAGGCCCTCCTTTTGGTGACTTTTCAATAAAGCCAAAGCAACAATCAAAGAGATCGGGGACATTAACAAAACTAGTCTAAATCTATATAACAGTGTAGTAAGGAAGTCTAAGCGGAAGTCATGGCAAAACTTCTGTGAATCCAAAGAGGGCGACAGCCAGACTGCTACCTTCAGGTACTTACTTTCTAAAGATTCGCCGTGTACTGGATTTTTAATGTGAGATCATAGAATGTGGACCTTCTCGTAAGAAGAATCTTTCGGGATTATCCTGAGTACCAGAAGTAATTCTCAGGGGCTGCCTATTGCTGGTAGTCATTACCAATATTTGAAAGTAAACCAAAGAGGTTATCATTCCGAAAGCTGGAAATGCTATCATGTCAAACCAAAAGTCAACCGACCAGTCCCTCATCTTATGTACTTAGAACATTTTTAAGAGATTATTAGTAATTCATGTTCGATGTAATCTTCCACGAAATTTCCTATCAGCCGGCCGTGGCATAGTAGAACATACGATTACCATGCGGGAGATCCGTGGTTCGATTCCCGGCTCCAGTCATTTACCTTTTGCTTTCATGCCGACCCCCTCGATGTTGTCGACAGCAACTTCACAGTATAAGTGTCGAAATAATCGCCATAATCAAGTAAAAAGCTGCTCAATCAGTGACGTTCGCATTCGTCGATAAACAAGTAGGTGCCATTTGTTGTGGCTGTAAAATAGAAAGCGTGTTAATTCACAACAACGCGAGTAGCTATTCCTTATTTATGGGGTGTAAAGGGAAACTAAGTTTTTTTATACCTACACTTAAGGAAGGCCAACTGAGATATCTCTCCACTCTATAGTCAGTATAATCGGTCTGGGGACTTTCCTAGAGTTCGAGGGACCCTTCAACCTACCAATATCCACAAATGATAACATGATCTGAAGGGATGATGGTTTTGTGGCAGACCTAATACAGATGCTTCTGGTGGAAAGAACCGTCAAATTAGAATGGAGAGGGGGTCACAATTCCTAGGATCGTGGATTAACTCAGTCAATGAACTATTTCCTGAATTAAAAATGGCAGAATGCCACGTATTTGACTAATCTTGCCATAATCCATCATCTGTAGAAGGTTACTTGGCATTCGCACAACCCGTCTTCTTCATATATTATCAAATTGGACCGGCAATAAAGGACCCATACCCACATTTAACAGATCTTGTCCTATTATCTCGAAAATATAAAATGCCAAAATTTGAACCCCGTCACTTAATGGGGTGAAATTGCAGTTGATAGCACAAATCAAGTATCTAGAGATTATCTTCGACAGGAAACTGTCTTGGAAATCCAATATGGAGGAAAAGGTCAAAATGGCATATGTTGCTATTTACTTCTGTAAAGGGGCTATAGAGGGACTACCTTCAAAGGATACTATGTGGATTTATACAACAAGAGGTATCCCAACTCTTTTCTATGGTATCGTAATTCAGTGGTGGTCCATTCAGAAGAAATACTTTCTGAATTCCTTGAAGTCAGTCCTACCAATTCAATGAGAAGAATTGATTAATGTTAGTGGATCACATTCTGGACATGCTAAACTACTACACCTGATCAACTTAATTTCCATAAAAACGGACAAGTTTATCTCGTACCTATTACCAGTAACTAATCTGAGAACTTTTATTCCTAATAGGAATACCTGGATAAGGTCATTTGAGGTGAAACCAGACGTACCCCTTTTTTTACGGATGGATCAAAAATTAAAGAGAAGGCTATGGCATCCATTCAAATATCTCCAACAGCTGTCAGACCATTGCAGGGTGATTCAGCAAGAAATCGCTGCTATATTGGAGGTTGCTGATTTACAGAATCTGCACCGAAGAATCTGCATCTAGACAGACATCCAGGCTGATATATAATTCTTGAAAGCCATGTTAGATACATCCCTGATGGTGAATTCTTCACTAAGGGTGACGGCTGGTATTTTGACATCAAGCTCATCTTCTGGGTACTGGCACGCGCCGACATTCCTGACAATGTCTTAGCTTACACATTCTTCTGGCAAAAGAAAATGTTGGTATGGCGAACTCTACCTCACACCAATTGGGAAACAGGCTAGGGTTTTCTGATCGCAAGTGAACAAAAATATGACTAAGCAACTACTTAACATGCCGAGAGGTAGGTTATCCGCAGTTATATGAATACTAACGGGACATTGTCTTATTGGAAAATAGGCCCTTAGATTAGGCCATAGAAACTTCACTCTGGATGCTCTTCATGATAGGAGGATGAAGATTGCCCAGCATTAGCAGTATTAAGTACTAGGATATTCGGAAAGGATATTAGTAACCACGAAAGCGCTGCTGGGAAAACCTGTAGGACTGATTAGCAAATTCATAGAAAAGGCGGATTGGCTATATAGGTAGTCAGTATTTGACATAAGGGAAATTGCAGGTATCACCAAGAGCTTCATTAGCCTAAGTGTGCCTGCAGCATTTTTAACCTAAACTAACCTATTTAAGAAAGCTATTTTAATGCAATTTTTATTACAGAATTCCTTAAAACACGAAACAATTTCATAAGTTTTAAAATACGCTTACGTTAAGGATATGTTAAGATCGATGACATCTGAAATGCGGTAACTTATCAGAGCAATGAATTGCTTGACATTTCTACCCATAGGAAATGCTGATGTAGCTTCCTAATGGGTTAAGCCTTTGCCGCCTCAGCCTGCAAGTACAATATATTTCTGTAAGATTTTTAAAATAAAAGGAGAAAGAAAATGATTACACAAATATTGGTGAATAAAACCACAATGTTGTTTTCGTTGTTGTTGATTCCGTCTGTCTGTCGTTACTTTCGTACTTCTGCAACCAAGATTATTTGTGTATTAAACTTATCATTTGAAGACAGCTGGAACTTCTCGGCAGTCCGACTGATCCCCAACATAAAATGCGAATCGCCAGTGAGAAAACAAGAAAAAAAACTACAACACAACCAAAAGCGAAACTAAAAATTGAATGAAAAACTTTAGTCAAAACCATAATTTCTACAATTTATTTACGTACGTGATTGGCTAAAGTGATTTTGGTTACGACGAGTACGTATTGTCTTGGATTTACTGTGTTTTGTTTGCAAAATCGCCATTTCTCAAAAACAAAAAAGAAGACAAAAAAATATATATAATTTTCATTTTATTCCCGTATGTACAAATCCTATAAACTTTAATGCTCTGCGCAATGGAAACATTCAAAAGGTCCGAAGATGAAAAAGAAGAAAAAAATCTGAAGAAGTGGAAAGAAACAAAAAAAAAACAAAACAGAATGAAACTGAAATAAAATGCACAAAATTATGATTACGATGATGATTTCGATGTTAATGCTCACACGGCAAAAATACAGCGATTGCAGAAAGTGAGTGAGCATGAGAAATGGGAAAACAACTAAAATATATATCAGATATTTTGTTTGATGTTGATTCTCATGTCCTTTTATTTCACAGGATAACCCAATATATCTTTAATGCACCATCATTTTCACTTGTTGTTGTTGTTGTAACAGCTTTACTATTCAAATATTACGGTCACCGTCTATGCGGGACCAGTAGGCATTGAGCCTGTTGCTCCATCCCGATCTGAGTTGTGCCAGGGCCACTCTTGTTCTACGTGGCAGGCTTGTCTCTGTTTCGTCTACAGGGGCTGGTCGACATCCAAGAACGACATTCATGCGGTTACTTGAAACCGCGGAATAGGTGGCGTCTCTATGAATGTCATTCAGCATGGATATTCCATCGGGTCCAATCGCCTTAGATGGTTTGGCTGCATTGATGGCCTCTGAGACTTCAGAAGGGGTGTAGGGTTGTGGTATGTCCGAGACTGCTCTCAGCTTGGTGAACGTTGGTGGGAGCTGGGAGATCACTGAAAATGCGATCGGTGAACTCTCTGAAGCCGTGCCAGTCTGCTTTTTTCTGGTTGATGTAGGTTCGATGTTCAGAAACGATGAAGTCGTTTGGCCTATCCAGACAGATGATTATGGGCAGGTGATCTGATGCCAGTGAAACTACGGCTCTCCATGTTGCGTAGTTTATCAGACCAGGGCTCGCAATAGTTATATCTGGAGAGCTGATGCAGTTACCCATAATCCGTGTGGGGGCATCCTCATTCAGCGTGCAGAAGGTGGACTAATCAATTTGAAATGAGTCTTTTATGAGAGAGCGCTTATTTTATATTATAATAGAAAAGAATATTTTATGATTTTTTATTTTGGAATCCGAAAGAGATTTTAATATTTTTATTGATTTTGATGACTCTTTTTACGACCAAATATAAATCTTTGGTATAACTCTTCACAGACTCCTTTTTCGGAGTATTCCTATGATATTTTGCTAGGTTATGATGTTTTTCATTTACGACTGCTGTACTTTTGATCATATTTTTTAATAGTTATATTTGATTTCGGACCAAACATCTAAAGGTACAATCACCCAGTACACCAACTCAGAAAGTTATATGTCAGTCAATCGTCTTAAAAAAGTGGTTTTATAATATATATGCCTATCAATAAGTAAGTTTTCATCAAATCATGGATGACACTGCTGATCCATTTTTAGCAATTCTTACAATAATATATAAAAATCTTTTAGATATATGAAGTACATAATCTGTCCGGGAAAACCTAGCCCTTTAAATTGCAATACTTCAGAGGTCAAAGTAATAAACCAAACGTTATTAGATAGATTTCAACTGCACTCAACATCCTTTATAATAATTTGGAGGCAGGACGAAGTCTTCCGGGCCAGCTAGAAAAAAGATAAAAATGTATTTATCAGTTATGTACCATTCACGCACTATGAATGCGATATGAGAGAGCTTTTCGTATAATTGTGAATTAACATGCTTTATATTTTTAAAACGCACACAACGGCACCTACAATTTATAGGCGAATGCGAACGTTAGCCGTTTGAAAAGTTTATACACGACTTTAACTGCAAAGTTGTTGTTGACAACATCGAGGTGGCCGCTATGTAGATGACTGAGACATAGATCGAACCCAGGTCTCCCGCATGATAGTCGCAGGTACAAACCATCATGCCATCATATAGTTACAAACTCGCCTTGGTTAACATATCAAGTTTATACGACTTACAAGTTGAGTTAACAAAATGACATGCGGCTCAATATAACATCTCGATTGTTGAAGAACCCCGCCAAAATCAAAGGGACTATGACTTAAAGATATGCACCTGTAATGTTCGAACTCTCTACCGAGGTGGTGCCACCATCCCATTGTCGGTTGTACTCGTCAAATATAAGTCTATACACATGACGACATAATTTTGAGATGTTTTACAACTACGATGAAGAAAGACACAAATTCGGATGTGAATTCATAAAACAGTTCAACATTTCTCAGCTCATTGATTTGGGACTTAGTTCTGAGAACTGCACGTGGAAGTACACCCAAAAAGAAAAAGTTCTGCATCATGTGTTTTGTTAAGTTACATGCCACAATACTTTAATATCGATTTAAAGTTAGTAAGTATCGTATAGGGGAATTTGTCACGTTTTAGGCTCATTTGTTTGACGAGTCCGATCCTATAAAAGATGGTATGGCAGAATTTTAAATCCCTGTATGTTGTCGTCTCACTTTATGGGATGGTACTGACCGACACTGAGTTTTAAGTGAAGATCGTCAAAAATCTGACGGAGCCATTTTAAACTAATCGAGGTTTCGGCCGTGCCTACTGTTTGTTATGCGATTTTTAATATAGTAATGGAGGTGATCATGCGGGAAGCTGAAGTAAATACCATATTTAATAAAAGTCATACGCTAATGATATAGATATCTTCGGTCAAGGCCTGCGAGATGTTACTGCGGCCTATGTTAAGATTGAGAAGAAGTCGTCAAAAGTCGGTCTGGTGATAAATGAAAACAAAATCTAGTAATTTTTTTGTAACGAACAATGAGGTTTTTCATTTTAGACGCTGCGTGAACGATGTCAACTATTGTATTGAAGTGGTAGATGATTTCAATTACCAGGTTATCCAAACTTGGTTCGCCGAACTGTTCTAACTAAAAAGGAAGAAATATGTGGTGTCGCAAATAAAGCTATTTGGCCTTTTCTACTATTCGATATTACAAGGACTTTTTGGTATTATTGCATCTTTGATCATTATTCCCTTCACCACGCGCATGAGCAGGGTATATTAATTTTATTCTTCCATTTGTAACGCTCATAGAGAGGCGTGGTAGGTATGACAATATATACATATAAATGATCAGCATCGAAATCTTAGTCGATTTAAATGTGACCGTCTGTCTGTCCGCTCCCGCGATTACAGCCGCAGTTTAAGAGATATGAAATTTAAAATGCAAGATTCTATACTCAGAGTGGAGGTTAAGTGCTAAGATGAGCACGATCGGTCAAAAACTACTCTCACCTCCCATACAAACTTACCCTTTTTGGGGTTGCCCGTATGTCAGACCCCACTTTACAGCAGTAATTTAAGAGCAACCAAGCTGACATTTTGTGTGCAAGCTTTGCTGCCCTAAATGGAGGTTTAGTTCTAAGTTGTGCCCGATCGGTCAAAAACTACTCTCACCTCCCATACAAATTCCATTTTAATTCCCATAAAAAGGGACAAATGTATCTCGTACCTTTTGCCAGTAACTAATCGCTGCTATACTGGAGGTTGCTGAACTACAGAAAATAGTGTCACCACCCACCGAAGAATCTGCATCTACACAGACAGCCAGGCTGATATTAAATCCCTGGAAGCCATGTTTGATACATCCCTGACGGTGAATTCTTCACTAAGGGTGATGGCTAGTATTTTTATATCAGGCTCATCATCTGGGTACCGGGACGCACCGACACTCCTGACAATTTCTTAGCTTATACATTCTTCTGGCAAAAGAAAATGTTGGTATGCCGAACTCTACCTCACTCCAACTGGGAAACAGGCTATGGTTTTCTGATCGCAAATGAACAAAAATATGACTAAGCAACTACTTTACATGCCGAGAGGTCGGTTATCCGCAGTTATAGGAATACTAACGGGACATTGTCTTATTGGAAAATAGGCCCTTAGATTAGGCCATAGAAACTTCACTCTCAATGCTCTCCATGATAGGAGGATGAAGATTGCCCAGCATTAGCTGTATTAAGAACTAGGATATACGGAAAGGATATTAGTAACCAAGTGTGCAAGCTTTGCTGTTCTAAATGGAGGTTGAGTTCTAAGATGTGCCCGATCGGTCAAATACTACTCCCACCTCCCATACAAACTCCCTCTTTTTTGGGGGTGCCCGTATGTCTGTCCCCGCTATTACAGCAGTAATTTTAGGGCAATCAACCTGAAATTTCGTGTGCAAGCTTTGCTGCCCTAAATAGTGGTTGAGTTCTAAGATGTGCCCGATCGGTGAAAAACTACTCCCACCTCTCATACAAACTCCCTTTTCTGGAGTCTGTCCCTGAGATTGCAGCCGTATTTTAAGAGGTATATAGCTAACATTTGTACGCATTTGATACTCTAAGCGAAGGCTACTTTCTAAGGTACTTCCACCTCCCATAAAACTACCCCTTTTTTGGGGTGCCCGCCTAATTGCTCCCGCAATTACAGGCGTAGGTTAGGAAATATCGAGCTGAAATTTGATATGCAAACTTTTATCCTATAATATGATCGGACGAATACTTTTCCCACATTTCATACAAAATGACTAAAAATGGTAAATTAATGTCAGCAACGAAATTCCATTAAAATAATATTTGAAAAAAAAAATTTCCTATATGAACCTCAACCTATTTTTTTGAAACTGTAGAAATTTCCTAATTTAATATAAAATGTAATTGTACCAAATTTTATTTCTCCTCGACAACTCCTACTAATGTTGGCCATCTAATGTATGAAGACGTTAGACGGTATACAGAATATTTTCAAATCATCTCCCTTCATTTCCGATATAAATTATCATTATATTTATTCCCTACACCACGTGCACTCATGGACCAAGGGGTATACTCAGTTTTTTCTTCCATTTCTAACGCCGAGTGGGACGTCGAAGCTGAGTCGATTAAAACATGTCCATCCGACTGTCTCTGCGAATACTGCTGCAGTATAAGAGCTATCGATCTGAAATGTGGTATGCAAACTACTGTTCTCTAAGCGAAACATTTCAGAAAAAAAATATTGACAAAAAATAGATGTGTGAAGCTAAAAGTAACATCCACCTCTCTCCAACTCCCCTGTTTTGTGATACAAAGTTTAATAAAATATAGTTGCATTTTTACAAATGGTGAAGGGTATCTAAACTTCGGCATAACCGAAAATAATCACCTTATTAGCTTTTTGTATAAATTTAACAAAAATTACAGAAAGTTTTGATAATTTTTTTATTCTTATTGACTGTGGTAGTTATAAAACATTTGCTGATCATAGTGTACCAAAATATTTTTATTGACCAACATTGCTGTCGTCGCCCAACATTGCTGTAACGCTATTAATCTGTCAATGATATGATCCAATGTAATCCGTTATATAAAATAAGCTCGCACATGTGCTCGCACTCACATCAAGTAGTTGTTTGGCATCACAGAAATCACCTTTCGATAACTCGATAATAATAAGCTTTTTATTAGTCTCATTAATACAAAACTACTGAATTTCTTCAATAAATCTCAACTGCAAGTGAATGAAATATGGAAAAGTTTATAATTAATTGCAAGTTAATCACTCAATTAAGAGACACACAAGAATTTTAATGGCTCTATCGCCGCGGCCAGAGCAAATAAAATGAATTGAGGCAAAAAAAAAAAATAATACAAAACGATAAATGCGACTACTCGTTTCACAGAGAAAACGATTAAAATTCAAATTAGTTTTTTTTAACATTACAAAATATTAAGTATATTGGGGGTGTAATAACAAAAATTTATAGTACTAAGTAGAAGTTCATTTGGAAATCATTATATTACATAGCACTCGCAATATTCCTGTTTATTTCTTAAGGTTTTTCTACAGAAGATCGAAATCTATATCTAGAATATACTTTCAACAACTAACGTAAAGGATGCAGAAAGATGTAAGTATGAAAATATAAGAAAATTCATAATTTGTGGTTATTTACAATATCTTAAAGTGAAATCAGCTTCAAAAGGAATTGTGCCGCCCATGTCATAACCAACAACCACACAGATCTCAGGCGCATTCAAAGCACAATGACGACGATGATCGTCTTACTTGGGACTGGGGATCACAGGATGGTTGCTGACTTGCCAGGGATAGCATGTCATGATGGACGTCATTCATATTGCTGCTGCTGTTGTTGTTGTTGTTGCATTTGCTTGCACACCAAAGGCAGCAGCTACTAATGAATTCCCACAATAGAGAATTATGGCGCGAATAATACAATTCATAAATTGAACATTGATGGCTTGGATGTGCATGTGATGTGCAGTGCGATTGGCCGAGGCAGGCGCAGCGAGTGTGATGGCCAGGACGTATGTGTCTGCAACACTTTCCTTATAATATAAACTAAAACTCCCATTGTACCGTAGTCTCCAATTGTAGTTGGGTACGATAAAAAGATGGAAGCTCGAAACCTGAATATTCTTAAGCTATAATGGGAAGAGATGGATGATGAGTTTAAAACAAAATGAATTGCAACACTTGCTGTGCGCATAGCATTGATTGGATAGAAACGTTGATGATTATTATGAATAATGGTTATTAACGTTAACACCAGCGAAATAATAAATAAGTAAAAGTGTATGCGGGCATTACATGCTAGATAACTTTTATATTGCTAATCGATACCATTGTTATGGGTCAATGAACGTATGAAGTAGGCCAATGTTTTTTTTCTGTTTTTAATTGGAAAATGATGAGATTCGATAGTCTATTTGGAAAATGTGGGGATCAAGAAGTCTATAATAAGTACTGCGTAAAAAAAAGAGATTGTGATTATTGAATTATAAACATACTGCGGGATTGCAATATTGCAATATTATCATTATTGTATATACGAAGGCAATTGACATTAATTCTGTAAATATGTTACGTAGATATGGGTATAGTTAAGCCATTTGTTGACCATGGATTCCAAACCATATTATCAAGTGATATCCATTATACGATACAAAATTCTAATTTTAACAAATAATATGCTAAAATAATAATGATAAATCTATTTTTTTTTTAACTGAAAATCGATAATACTTAACTATTTTTTATTTTAAAAATATAACAAGCGAGACACTTGGCGTGAAGAACCAATACAACTAAGGGCAAAATAAAATAAGTTTTCGTAGAAGAATGACTTGTTATTAGACATATAGAACTTCGGATTGTTTAAATATAAAACTGGCTGTCATACTAATGAAGTGTGTTTGACTTTATTATACCACCACCCTTAGGGATGAGGGTATATATCATTTGATACGACCCAAAAGTGTAACACATAGAAGGAGTCATTTTAGACCCCAGGTTTCTTTGAATCAAATTCGATTCCTGACTTTTTAAGTCGTTTAAGCCATGTCCGTCTGTCTGAAAGACACAACCAAATGTTTTGAAATTTTGCCCGAATTAATATTTCCCCAAAACTACTTACGGTATTGGAAATGGGCTACATGGCCTCGCCCCTTCTGGTACCTCCCATACAAATACATCATTCCGCCCACTTTAGAAATCGAGTTATAATATCAATACACCAAACGGGATCGTACCCAAATTCTGTACTTAGTAAAGCTTTAACAGGATAAAGTTTTAGAGAAGAATTGGAAGTCCAGTCACGCCCCTTCTGGTACCTCCCATACAAATGTACCTTTCCGCTCACTATAGAGATGGAGTAATAATATCAATAAATCCAACGTGAGAGTACCCAAATTCTTTATTTATTAAAGCTTTAACAGGATAAAGTTTTTGAGAAAAAAATTCGAAGTCTAGCCACGCCCCATCTGGTACCTCCCATACCCATCTGGTACCGCCAACTTTAGAAATCGATTAATATTATTAATGGACCTAACGCGATCGTGCCCAAATTCTGTATTTAGTAAAGTTCAAGCAGGAAAAAGTTTTAGAGAAGAAATCTGGAAGTTTAGACTCGCCCTTTCTGGTACCTCCCATACAAATGTGTCACTTCGCCTACTTTAGAGATGGAGAAATAATATCAATATACCCAACGCCATCGTGCACAAATTCTGTATTTAGTAAAGGTATAACATGATAAAGTTTTGGAGAAATAATCTGGAAGTCTAGACACGCCCCTTCTGGTACCTCCCATACAAATGTCCCACTCCGCCCACTTTAGAAATCGAGTAATAATATTAGTATAATAGAAAATTTATTGTTGTACTGAGGGTGGTGGGGCTCTATGACATAAGGCCCCAAATCCAAAATGAAATAAAGCCCCAAAAATGGGGATTTATTTCGTTATGAAACAAAGCCCAAATATCAAGAATGAAATGAGACCCCAACTAAATTAAAAAACACCCCAATTCATAAATGAAATAATGCCCCATTTTTGGGGCAAGCCTTTCAAATAATAAAAAGGCTAGGTACGTGTGGTAGGGGTAGTAGAAGTGGTAAAGAAAGGGGGGGGGGCGGACGCCCCCCGCCGCATTCGTCTTTTAATAATGCCAGTGAGTGAAAATTGCTAGATTGACAACGTCGTATGCGGCGGGGGGCACGCCCCCCACCGCATTCGTCTTTTAATAATGTCATAGAGTGATAGTTGCAAGGCTGACTACGACGTATGTCGCGGAGGGCGTGCCCCCCACCGCATTCGTCTTTCAATAATGTCAGAGAATTAGGGCATCATTTCATTTTCGAAATTTGGGGCTTTATTTCATACCGAAATAAGGCCCCAAAACAAAAATGAAATAAAGTCCCAAAAAAATGAAATAACACCGCAAATTTCACTGTTGTTGTTTTCTGAACAAATTTTTGGGGCTTTATTTCATTTTTGTTTTAGGGCCTTATTTCTTGGGGCCTTATTTCATAGAGCCGGGTGGTGGTATATGTAAGTCGGCTTGCCTGACTGAAACTTTCGTACTGGTTGTATATATCATTTGATACGACCCAAAAGTGTAACACATAGAAGGAGTCACTTTAAACCCTAGGCTCTTTTGAGCCAAATTTGTTTCATTTCATTTTAAGTCGTGTGAGCCATATCTGTCTGATTGTCTGTCTGGCTGGCTGTCCGGCTCGTACGCACGATGAATTTCGAAAGAAGCAACCAAATGTTTTGAAATTTTGCACGAGTTAATATTTTCCCAAAACTACTTACGGTATTGCAAATGGGCTTCATGGAAGTCTAGCCACGCCCATCTGGTACCTTCCATACCCATCTGGTACCGCCCACTTAAGAAATCGATTTAGGCGAACGTTTAGAGCCTCTTCCCCGAGTAGAGGAACCGTTTATTTATTTGTTTGGTTCAGCCCATAAATTCTTATATGGGGCAAGGGGGTTAAATTTGTTCCAGTTTAAGTATATTTGACTATAAAATATAATTTAATTAAAAAAAAATAAAGTAAAAATAGAAACATATAAAAATAATAATTTGGAATTTGGTAAAGTTAAGACATGAGTAAACATTAGGGTGGCCGGAAGTTGTATTGGGAAAGAAAAATTTCAGAATTCTGTCGGTGCCACCCGCCAAAAATGATAAGTCTTTGCAGGTTTTAGGATAGCCAATGTTTGAGCACGATTGGAGTATGTTAACCCGTGCCGCTTAGAGCATAAAGCTTTTTAGCTCCTAGTGGAATATAGTGGAATAGTTACGAAATTTCCATTTATTCTATTCACAATAGTGCTGTTTATGGAATTTACGTCATTATTGAATTTACGTCAATATTTGAAAAGTCAGGTAAGCTGACTTTGGGAACCAGCGGAAAGTGGAGTTTCTTAATATTTATTTCTTTGGTAATTTTCCTAGCTCATCCTTCGAAACTGGTCTAGCAATTTGTGCAATTGCTCCATCTCGCTAGAACCATATGATGCAGTTTTGGGTATAAAAAAACTGCTTGAACATCTTTAAATAACGGTCCCCATTAATAGTTACGGTTTATTAAGAATTGTGGCCCTACAGCGCTCCTTAATGAAACTGCACACCACACAGTGTCTCATTCGGTTGCAGTTACGTCTCATGGAGTATTTATACCATCACTCTAAGGGGTTGTATATATCATTGGAAGTAATGGGATTGTAAATGGGCAGAATAACCCCACCCCTTCCGGTACCTCCATACAAAATGACCTATTTTTGTAAAAATAATATATCTCCAATAACTTTCAAACTTTCAAACACCATACCACCATACCCATCATAATATTGAGGAATATTGGTCCACCTTGCCTTAGTAACGGCACTCGACTGGCAGTTAAAAGTAAATGCAGAATATTCTTATAGAGGCAACTATAACCACTGGAAATTAAAAAGGGACCGAAGTCCTGATTCTACCCATTCCCATGATACCTACAAACATGCCCTTCGATTTCAAAAGATTGCAGTTTCCGATTCGGTTAGAAATTGCACTGAACACTAATAAAGTGCAAGGACAGTCGCTTCAAGTCTAAGGCTTAGGATGTTCCCTCTTGTTTGGAAATCGAAATTTTTAAAAATGTCCAGAAAATTCTCACAAAAATTGTCATTTAATGGAGTTTCATTAAAATGTGCTCCTAATAGCAGGGTATAGGGTATAGATCACTTGATACTCCAAAAAAATAATGGATAAAGTTTTCGAGAAAAAACTGGAAGTCCAGCCACGCCCCTTATGTTAAGTTCCATGCCAATGTACTACTCCGCCCATTTTAGAAATCAAGTAATAATATCAATATGCTACAAAATTTTATGGGCCGCCACAACCGTGAACTCGGGCGATGTTTACGGTCTCATTGGGATTCCTTTCACAAGGGGGAAACAGCTCATTGCGGGGAAACTGAACCTCATTGCTGAAGAGAGATGGGCAAGCGAACCTACCTGCACGGCGACCAATCAAATTTGGCCTACATAAATATACAGAGGACACGATTTGTGCTGAACTTGTCCAGAGTCTACTTGAGGAACATCATAGCTGTAATAACTGGTCACTGGCCGGTTGGTAAACACGCTAAGAGGCTGAAACTACCCTACAACGATTTTTGTAGAAGCTACAATGATGAGGAAGAAGAGGAGACCACGGAGCATCTTCTATGTCACTACCCTGCTTTTGGTGACCTGAGATACGAAAAGCTTGGTCATCGGACACTTCTAGGCAATACCTGTCTATCAGTAGGAGATTTGCGGAACATCCCTGCCTTTATCAGAGCAACGAAATGGCTTGACAGCGACGTTAACCGAATAGAATAGGAACATTTTTAAATGGTATCACAACGGGACTCATACTAGGACCCAAGTGAGCTGTGTTCAACGTGGCTGCCGAATTAACCTAACCTAACCTATGTAAGTCGGGTTTCCCGACTGCAACTTTCTTACTGGAGTTAGTATTTCATGTGCGAAATCATCATAATTTTTTAATTGTTATTTTTTTAAAGATTCTAAAGGATATTGTACTTAATTTTGTT